>JAQIVF010000094.1:0-37084 GCA_034698365.1 Steganacarus magnus
CGCGGTATTGCATACGCTGTAAAGCTTACGCGGTAATGCTATACGCGGTAAAGCTTACGCGGTATTGACGTGCTACGTCTACAGTTCCGGTATTATCGGAAACAGAGTTCTGATTGTTATTGTGGGCTGAGGTCAAGTTAGATCCCTTGAACAAACCCCTTACGCATTGGTATAGCTTTCGGCACTATCGGCGTTCAACACCCTTTGGTTTCGCTTGCGTTACTTATAGCGAAACAACTGTATGGTCGCGTAATTTTCGTAACAATATATTACACAATACTACGTTAAATATTAATAAACAATGTTTTCCGAAACTGTCGCGAAGTGGTAATAATAAATAATAGTTTATATTTAATTTAAATTTATTTAATAAATATTTTATTCAATTAAAAAATGCAAAATTTTTCCGCATCCTTCGACTTTTACTTCGACAAAATTAAAGATTAATTACTAAGTTTTAAATTAAATATTTTTTTTAAAAACAACATAATTGGCGAATAGAGATATAAATATTTCACTCGTACTCGCGATTTCATTTATAAATAGAGAGATAAAAAGATACAAAAGTTGTTCACTGATATAGTGTGTTATATCTGCTAATTTAAATTGTAATAAATTATTACTTTAGTAGTCTAAGAGTGTATCAAACATTTAGGAAATATAAAAGTGTAAAATGTCGGAAAAATTGAGTGGTGTTTTGTAAAAATCTTCGAAATATACTTGAGATATACCGTTACTTTGTTTTCTTTTATGTTTTTTGGACCATCAATTGAAAGCTTTCGTCCAATACTTGTTAACACTGATAATACTTTCAGCGTGATTTGGACAGATTTTGTTTTTGTGTATGCTATGGTATTATAATAATTATCACTTTAAAAGTAAACAAAGTGACTTAAAATTGACATAAAGTAAGCTCTTAAGTATATATATATATATTGCCGATTGATTAACAAATTTTAATTCGAGTTTAAAAGGAGTATAAATAACGATAAAATGATGTTTTATGAGTTTAACGTTTATGGTTGCATGCAAATCACGAGAAAATTAACTTGTCTTCGTAGACCGCGATTAAAAACATGATTCCAATGCCTAACAGTACACCAAAGTTCTTAACGACGAGCATCAAGAATGGACTCTTGCACGACGTTTTCTCCTTTAATTCGGGCAACTAAAGTCAAATTAAGCAAAAACTATAGTTATTTTTAAGAATTAATTATTATTATTTTTTATTATTCTTAAAAGATTAGCATAATTATAATGTTGCCTAAAAGTACCGTAATTTCAAGAAACAGTGACTGAGAAAAGTGTAGAAAAATATTAGTAATGGTGATATGACTTGCAGGTACAGTACTCTAACACTACAATTACCATAATTGTAAATAAAAATAACAGTAAATTAAAGAGAGGTTCATAAATAGAAGATTTAATATTATTCAAGGTTGACTCTATGAAATTATTATCTGATTGCGGTTCTGGCTAAATATAATTGAAAGCATTAAGTTTTCTTCAAACCGGCGCTAATCACTGACGAGGGACTTATATAGTCTCTGAAATATAATACTACGAAGTATTTAAAAAAAATAAAACTCTCTCGTTAACCGTATAATTCAATCTAAACATTTAAATAATATAAGATGGTTTACCATATCAGTGAGTGCAACGTAGAGAAATATGCCGGCAGTGACGGCAAGAATCCACTTTTTCGACGACGCATCACCAATACTTATTCCGACATAAAGTCCGATAAACGCAGTCAACGCACTCACAAAGTTTAGTGAAGCTGCCTTTTTAACGCTCAAACCAGTCGATAATAAAACCGCGAAATCACCTATAAAAACATTTCAGTAACTTAAGTGTTTATATAATCATTCAAATTTATTGCTTAATTATTTTTAAAAAACTGATAAATTAGTTATTTATTTATGAGAACAAACAAAATGGGCGCAAACCTAGTTCATGGGGTAATTCGTGACATAGAACTGCTAAAGACGTAGAAAGTCCACTAAAAAAATAAATAATATAATTTTCTAAAAATGTAATTAATTTTAACGGTGTTTTGACAAATATTAACCAAAAATTACCTGACAAGTCCGTCGCTGAACGCAACGCCAATAGCGAGTCCATCGACGCAGTTGTGTATGGCGTCGCCGACTGTTATCATTATCGCTAACGGCGTTAATCCCCAAATCACTGCCTTTCCATTAATGAGTGTTTCCTGAGATTTCTTTGGCATTAAATCTGATGTGGATTTTGTTACAGCATTCGAATTAATATTATTATTGACATTTGTTGTCGAACCAGAATATGCTTGCTTTAAATAAAAAATAATATTAAAAAGAATTCACGTAAATAAAATTAGTAATATTTTATGAATTATTTTTCAGATAAAATTTCTCAGTGCTTCCGGGGTTAATGAAAAATTTTAATACAAAATATCAGTAATTAAATTTTAATTAGCAATGCAGCGGAGCGTGAAAACAAAACAATGCACAAAACAAATCAAGATTAAACTTAATTTGCTACACATTCTTATGGGTTACCTTTTTTTGAGTTTATTATGCATTTAAAGTGATTAAATATAATAAAACATATAAAACAAAATATAATTCCAAAAAAATAAAGAAAACCTAATTCTACTTTTTAAATAACCAAAATTAATTGTTTAGTGTTAAATTTATTACATAATTAATTATAATTCTAATTATCAAAAGTTTAATTTCGATTCACGTAAAACGTATGTATTTAAACATATGGATTACCTCATTAGAATAGGCATAGTTAACGGCCTCCAACGAGAAATCGCTCGACGATAACTCTTTTTGTACTTTAGCGGCATTAAAATTAGGCTTTTGTGTGTGCGAATGGCCTTCACCACCACCTGAATGCTATTATTAACATTTAAAATTATAATTAATTTTTTAAAAGTCTATTTATAATTTTGTTTTTGTTCAAAATAACTAACATCATCTTTAGAGCAGTATGTGTTAATAATAACTTCGAATAAAAATAGGGCATACAATGCACCCAAAGTGCATATTTGGTACAACAGGTACTCAGGGAGAGCCTCGTCGTGAGCGTGAGTGTGATCGTGTCCAGTGTGATCTTGAGCTTCGGTTTCATTACTAGGCTCTTCAATGTCATGAGAGTCGTGATGGTCATGATTGTCGAGACCTAACGCTATCGGTAGCAGGTGGAGCATCGCGTCACCCGCTAGTGTACCGAACGCTAGTCCAACAAAACACATCATCACGTAATTGTATGATCGCGCAGACAGTAACGGCAGCACGAATATTCCTAATATCGCCGTTAAGCTGATTACAAGCACCGAAAGCGAGGAATACCCGTATACTGTCAATGGATAAAGTAGTATTTTTTTAATTAAAATGCTTAATTTAATTTTTGTTTTATTTTAACTAAAATAAACAGTTAAATTTTATTTCATTTTTAATCTGTCTTTCTCTCCCCTCCCCCTCTCCCCCTCTTTCTCACTCAAAAAACCCAAAATCTAAATTATAATGTCAAAGCCATTCAACTAATAATTAACAATTAAAGACTTAATCTTATTAGAAATAAAATAAACTAAACATGTTTCGTGTCAACAAGTAAAGAGGTTCACAACAGCGCAAAATTGTTTAAAAGTTTGTGTGTATGTAAACTCCATTTTTTCAAAACTGAAAATTAGTGGAAAAAGTTTCATTTCATATAATTATCGGTTAAGTTAGCGCTCGTTTATATAAGAAAATCCAATTAAGCGCAAGTTTACTAAATTTCAATTGTAATACGAAACACATATAATTTGTTGTGTGCCGTATTCATATGACCGACAACTATAATAAGTTTGCCACTGTTATGAAAGCCTATAACAAATGGGTCGAACGCATTAATCATGCGACGATTCTTCGTTGTGTTTATTTCATACACTGATAAATTAATTGGCTGTTCGCTAAGCTTTTGAATTTTATAAAACTTCATTTCACACTTTTTCTTTAAATTTAGTTTTTAATTTTGAAATCGACGAGACTTACGCCTGAAATCGTTAAGTGTGAGGTTTTTTTTTAAAAAAATCTGAAGTTTTCTGACTTGATTATGAATTTCATAATCATTTATGATATATTTTAATGCATTATTTTTTATTTCTTACGACATTTGAATTATTTTACATAAACTAAGGCTTAATTAAAATGTTGTTCACACTTCATCGTGAAATTTAATTTATGCTTAATGGTAAACAAATCAGCAAAATTTTAGGAATATTAATGAAAGAAAAAAATTTGAAATTAATAAAAATCTTTTTAGCTCATTGCAGAAGACAAGTCAGGCTTTTGGATTTGACTTAATTGTTTGTATCTACAGTATATTTCCAAACAAGTTTCAGCCCTTAAGTGTTCAGTGTTAAGATTAATATGATAAGGCGAGCGATCGACTACTTTGTGAAGTAAAACTTTGTCTCGTAAATCAATGTCCGCTCTAGTTTTACTATATTTCAATCCAACCAAACTAATATTATTTCACCTCTCAAGTTGTTATTTCGCTGATAAAATTTTAGTAAAACTTGAATAAATAATTTTAAGGCTAAATTTTTTTAAAAAAATCATACTTAATGTTACAGACAGGCGCGAAAAGTAATATTTGTTGAAAAGTTTAAAAAAATACCGTTAATACAAATATAATTTTCTTGTGTTGTATTAACGAATCAATTATAAAAATTTTCATCGTATTATTATTATTCTTGACTTAAGGTTAGTCAATATTTACACAATTTTTCAACATAATTTACCGTAATTAAAATTTTTCCTCAAACTTTAAAGACTATACTCTAGACAATTGTGAGGTTTAAATCAATAAAATGTAATCTAATTAAAACCTTAAGGGCATCCCTATTGACGAACTTGCGATTAAAGAACCTGTCGTTCGCTCGCCAGGAAAACAAGTGTTTAATTTGCTGACTTTAAAATTGAATGATAAATGATAGCTGGAATTTTTTTATTGTAAAACTGTTATAACAATTATTCTCTTTAAAATTGAGATTTGATTGCTTTGCTATCTGTGTTTGTATGTGTCTGTTGCAAAACGTAACAAAGATTTATTGTCCTGACGCGAGCATTATGCATACTATTAATCACTTTATTACGATTAACGAATTGCATTTACATTTGTTGAAGAAATAAAAAAATGAATAAAAATTGATACATACAATGTGATGAATCAATACATCGACGCATTATTATAGTTATAGTTTAACGTGTTTTCACGGGTTTCTAGTAGAATATTATAATTGTATTAAAACTAAAAATTATAGACAATGAAATCTAAAAGTTGATTTTGTTTATACAATCAAATTAAAAACCTTATTATTCACTTTGTTGAATGCTTGTTAACTAAAATCTTAATAAGGAAATGTTAAGAAAATAATATAATGAAAACAAATAGTAATAGATTTGGCTATTTTTAAATTTTCAAAGAAATTCAATGTTTATGCCAATTTATGCGTTGATTAAATCAATTTTTTAAAAAAACAACACTTGGCTAGTTTTACCAATAAAATAGTAATATTATAGAAAATTAATAGCAAAATATATCATACTTTCAGCTTTGGTTAATTGCGATGTCGATCGTTCCTTCTTGGGCTCCGCATTATGGCGATGGTAAGTGTCAAAGTGATTCTGATCCTCGAGACACGCGCCAGACACCAATTGCATTGCCGGACACATCGTCGACAGTTCTTTAAATCAGGAAAAAAGAATAGCAATCGTGATTCAGTGCGAAATTAAAATTAATTGTTTGGAAACACAAATCCCTTTAACTATACCTGAAACTATTATAATGATAGCTATAATGTTTCTCATTATTGATGTTTTCGTGATTATAACTACCAATGTGTGAAGATAGTGCTGCTGCAGTAATTTTTCAAGACCTGAATACGGAGTAAAGTGACAGCTTATCAGATTACAATATCTGGTACGACACACAATATATATATATATTGAAGGAAAGTAAAATAATATGCTTATAGAAAATTAGTTACTATAAAAACGGTACTGATATCTAACAACTTTTGCCTAAAATTGACACTCAAATTACAGATTATGTCTGTTATATAACGCACTGATCACTAATTAAGATACTAAGTTGATTCTACCGTATATAATAATATCGATAGATCTCGTGGTATTTCTGCCTGTCGTTGTAGTGTGAAAAGTTTTTTTTTGGCAGATAAGTGTATGTCAACCTTGAGATATAATAGCGACACAATTACCGAATGCTGTAAAAAGTTTTTTTAAAGGTTTACAAACTTTTTTTAAACTGATAGAATAAGGAGTGGTTTTTCTTTTGTTTTCGTTCCGAAACAAAAGAACAAAAAAATTGAAGAAATTCAAGAAATATTTCTATTACAATGAAATTATTAGATTAAAAAGTGTGAATAATTAAAAATAATTATTAATTCATTCAGAGTTAAAAATAAAACCAGTGATTCTAGTTTTCTTTCTCTTTATTAGAAACCAATGAACCAACAATGAAATCAAATTGCATTAACTTTGAATGTTACTGATCACTTCTTGCGGTTACAATTTTGGGAATAATTTTGGTTAATAAGCTATAATTATTATTTTTAATAAATTTCTCGAATTTCTAAAACTGTTATCAATTTTAATGTCTAAAAATTTTCATATTTTAAAACACGTAATCATAGGCGTTCGAGACAGCAAAAAAATTATTGAAGTATTGATAGTGGATTAAACATCTATTCAAAACCATAGTTACACAGAGGGGGTGGTTGCCCAGGGTTGACCCCTCCCTAGAAAATCGGAAAAATCTGACCCCCTCTAACGAAAATTAGAGATTTTAAAAAATTGTCGTTTAAATCCGGTGAGTTTTTGAAAACCCTATAATTTTCGTCCAAATGAGAAAAAAATTGTTGCTTAAATCCGGTGAGATTTAACCCCCCAAGAATTTTGAGAATCAAGAGAGCTGATCCCACCCTAGAGTTTCATAGCTAAGGGGCGGAATTTTCAGTTATAACCAAAAGTTTTTTAGAGTTCAAAACTTCGGTTAAGCTAAAGCTTGTGTAACTATGACTCTAAACTCAAAAGAGTCAGCAAAAGGAAAAAAATTGCACATAACAATTGCACTCTGATATGTTGTGCAACACATTTTGTTGCTAATTTTACAAAAAAAACTAAGTCATTGTCACTGCGTTATCATTTAAATAATAACTCGAAGTTCATTAGACACACGCAGCACTATCTTATTGTTATACAATGTTAATGCTTTATTACTCATTTCCTTTGCCTGTCTATTGTTATAATACAGTGACTTTATTCCAAAATATTTTATTTTATCTGATGAAATATTTAAATTTTGAAAACGAGTTTAAATTAATTAAGATCACAATTGATAAACTTTTTAAAGATTACGAAATTTTTAATTAATTAATAATTAAAATTAATTATAATTCACTTTGTATATTGAATTATTGAGCCAATATGCATAATAATAAATAGCATTGAATTTAAATTTTTTTATCCTGCCTTGAGATTATTTGATAGCATAAAATTACCTATTGATTAGTCTACTGTAGTAATAACTGACAGTTTATTGTTTACTGCGCTTTTCAAAACTTTCATTTTATGCAATATTAATAAATATTTTATTATTTAAATTCAATTCACTATAGTTTTATAATTTGAAATAATGTAATGAATCACTTAACTATGTGTCACTAACTAATCTATTATTTTTTGAAATCTCAAGCTTCGCTTAAATTCACAAACTCGAACTTAAATCATTAAATGCAGCCAAAAAATGTTTTTATCCTAAATTTATAAATAGGTTGCTATTCGTATTCTATTGGAAAAAATCGAAAAAACATGTTACATATTTTGTAACAGAGAAAACAAACTAAAATAAGAACATAGAATAAGAGTATTGATTCAGCATTTGTTATTTCCTAACAGGTGGTATCAATAACGATACATCTTGTAATCAATATGTTATTTTTTAATGTAATAACAGACAAGATGCAGTCTCATATTATTATAGTGAAATTAAATAGTATGGTTGCGAAGTTCTGGATTTAAAATTTGCGTGTTCCGGAATGAAAATAAAATTCGGAATCAAAATAATAAAAGTAAAATAAAAATGATAATAATTTTTCAGAGCAAAATAGTAACAATTGAGCTTATATTAGTTAGTTTCTGCCTAAATTAGTTATCAAAAATATGTTCAACTGTTAATAAGACCCTGACTTTCTCCGTATGACGTAATCTCCCGGTTTGTCGGGGATTTTGCCTGAATTAGTCTCATTGTTGAGACCTTGATTTCGATATCTCCCTGTATTTACAATATTATAACTCCCAGTAAAATATTAAAATTAATAAAATTCTCCAGTTGGTCACCCTAATTGTCTCGGTTAAATTTTTAAAAATAATTTATCATAATTTTTTGAGGGTCAAAACTATACTAAAACTAGATCACGATTTCTCCCCAGCTCTGTTTCCAATAATGCTGTATATTTCTAAATACTAATTGTTAATAATTATGCTAATTCATAAATACTCAGTGAAATTAAAGAAACACAAAGAATAAAAAACCTGTAAATTAATTTTTCTTATTTTTTATTATTGATCAAATATCATTTTCCGGAAATTCAAATTCAAATTCAAATAAGTTATTCCATGATAATAAGTATGCAAGAAAACCTTATACTTTTATACTGTTAGTGTATAAATAATGATGTAAAAAAATAAAGTACACGTACAGTAACTGTCATTATCTAGCATTTCACGAAAATAATCATCAAGAGTATAGAAACTTGTTTTTAATCCTAACTCACACTTATTGGCTCATTAATATGAACCGAGACTTTACAGAACTTTTCTTTATATTAATTAGAGTGAAGTAAAATAAAGTTATGTCATTCATCAATAATAAAACAAAAAACCAACTGACTTAAAAAAATAATATAATTAGACCACCGGATATTTTGCTAAATCCAAAATATTCTTGTAATAAAATTTTATTAAAATTCGTTTTTACAACAAAATTTTCGAAAAATTCCATTTACTGACAAAATTTTTGCATTATTACAGAAATCAAGCTATTTTTAAGCATATATAACGAAAATATTTTAAAAGACCCCATACAAAAAAAGATTCTTCCCTAGAAAAAAATCTCGATTTTAAAATTTATTGTTTAAACTACTTATTTTTGGGCTAAAATAAAAAAAATTGTCGCTGAAATTCAATATATATTTCACCAAGAATTTATCAGATCTATACAATTTATTTTTTCCTAGAAAATTATGGTGAGGTTAATTGTATTCTAAAGGAATTGTTAGTAAATAGCTTCTTTTTGTTTCAACAAAATATAGTAATTTTTCTAACAATTTAACAACAAAAAAGACAAAATTGTTTTAATAAAAAATTCGGTGTCTAAATATAATCAACTAACGTTAATGGAAAGAAACTATTCATTCTAAACATTTCTTATAATAACTCAATCTGAACTATATCTTATAGTCGAGTAATTTACTTATGACAACATAAACAAAAATTATAAAAATAGGTATCGAATGAAAAGTATTATTTTTTTTTAAATACCGACATATTTTGACACAGTATCTAAATAGTGTTCCAATATCACAGTAAATACCATATAATTTTCACGTTAATGCTAGAAATTAAAATACTTATATACTTCGTTATTGTCGAAAATATTCTAAAAGCTCACATTTAAAATGACTAATTATCACAATTAAAATCAAAACTATGATAAAACGTTTCTAAAATCAATTTATCGAAGAAATTTTTTTACTCTAATCGTAACGATTAATGGACTTAAAATTGATTTTTCAATAATTGTTACGATCAGAGTAATAAAATATTAATGTTGATTCAGATATTTTTTTTCATTTGATTAATTGAATAGTTTTCTGGAAATGAAATTTATGCAAACATTAATTAAATAAATTAATATAAAATTTTTTTTACATACACAAATAAATTGAGTAAATTCTTACATCAAACAAAATACCTGTATAGCTGCTAAGCTGCATTAAAAGAGAACTTTAATGGCAATTAAAATTCACATAATCGGAGTCAAACTGTGTCAACAGAAGAGAATGAATCGTTTACTCAGTAAACTTACGGTTTAGTTCACATTCATTCTCCTAATAAAATATTAAGATCACCACTACTACTGACTAATTTGCTTCGCAAAACCTAAATAGTATTACAAACTACGCATAAACGCTACCGCATTTTCTTTCTGATAAACTCACCACTCGTTAGGAAAAAAATCCTTCAAATTTTTTTGTTACTTAAACAATTTTTGTTAGTCTTACTCCGAAATCTGGGAAAACGTTAGATAGATATAAGTGCATGACCTTAACTTGTCAAGTAATAGAGTGGTTGACATTGCTATTTTAAAATTATATATCGCTATTAAAAAATTTTCAAGATTATGCACAGTTTATTTTTGTCATTTAAGTTCCATTAAAATTGCTAATTCTAGTGGTTAGTAATACTTAATTTTTGTTCGAAGAAATTACTAAAACATGACTATACTAATATGCAACACACAATTAATTTCACGTGATTACATGCTTCGAATTCCATTTAAATATTAGTGCTCGTAACGAGCTTTAACACAATAAAGCCTTTAGAGAGAAAGTTTTTTAATGAACATTTTCGTCAAAAGTTTTAGTTTTTCAATAAATTATTTTAACATTAATTAATAATCAATAAAAAACAAAATAGTTTTTTAAAAAAATAAATAAAATTTTTATGATCCAAAATTTGTTTCTAATAATATTATTAAGGGTTAGAAAAGTTCGAAGGCTTGGTTCGAAGCCCTCCAGTTTTTAAATTATTCATAACATCATTAACATTAATACATTAACATTAGCATTAAACATTAATACAAAACGACAAGATATGTTACCTTTTTTAATTCAATCGCACGATCGAGTGAACAGTGATTTTTGTCGCATATTGATATTTAAACTAC
Source organism: Steganacarus magnus (assembly GCA_034698365.1). NCBI lineage: Eukaryota > Metazoa > Arthropoda > Arachnida > Sarcoptiformes > Steganacaridae > Steganacarus > Steganacarus magnus. Next base: position 11,008 of record JAQIVF010000094.1, read on the forward strand.
ACGTACAAATATTATATATTTTCATAACACTCGCAAACTAACAAACCGAACAAAATTCAATAGTTTTCGCTTATCGCCAAAAACTTTCAAACTAAATAATAATTTTATGACCCTATTTTATTTTGTCTCGAAATATCTGGAAAGTGTACGAAATCGTTATCGATTGTGACGATTTGATTATTTTTTTGAAAAAGAACAAATCTTTTCTTAGAGTAATAATAATACAAGCGCTACATGTTATCCGAAAAAATCTAACCCCAATATCCCATTTTAAAGCAAACAATAATATAATTGATAAATACAATTTAACTAATAATCGCTTACCTTATTGTATCCGATTGTTGCCAGTTATGGCCAGCAGACTGGTGTGCGAATAGCAAATTGATTGAAAGATTCGCTTTCTACAGAACTGATGCATTGACCTGTTTGTAGCTTACGAGGGCTACGGTTCGAGAGACGAACAGAAACTGTTTATTTCGCAGAAAAATTTGTCTCTTAACAATAATTTCTTCAATTAAATGCAATTATAAATAAACTTAAAACCGTTATATAATTAATAGCGGTAACACTGAAAAGCACCGAACGAGAGAGAGAAGCGAATTAATTGATATTTCTATTGCGCACAGGTGTTGTGTAAAACGGATTTTTTCTTTCTCTCACTGTCTGTCATACATATTCTTTCTATTCATTAGTGATTAGTTTTTTCAGGCGCTTTGTTCTATATTTTCCGAGAAAATAAAAGTTGTGTATTTTTCTGGTAGTTCTAAATATGAGGTTTTTTTATTATGATCTAAGTATGCTAAAGAGCAGTACACCAATCACACACATGTTTTTAACCCTGAAAGTTGTACTTATTTTTTCTCAATTGAAAAAAATACAGTGTCAAAGCGAAAGTTCGTTTAACTCGTTGCTAAGTTATCGGAATACCGATCTGTCGTCAACTTCCACCGCTTGTAAAAGTGAATAGCATTGCAAAAAAGCAAAACAAAACAAAACTCTATTATTTATTTACATACTTAGGTAATGCATAAATATTCCGTGTTGTAAATACCGTACTGAGTGTACGCATACATATACACATTTTTCTAAATTTTGGATTAATTAACAAAAAAAATTTTAATTTTGTTACTTATAGGTACTTTTTTCTAAAACCAAATCCAGAATAAAATTTAAAAATTAAACGGTCAAAAATAGCATAAATTAACGTTAATAGAGACGAACATTACAAAACTATTAGGTAGTTATTTAAGGTAAATAGGGAAGTAACTTACAGTAAAGTAACTGTATATCATCTATTATAAGCAACTACAGTACAATGAGTAGCTAAAATTATAACTTTTCTCTAATAGTTTTGTATTCGAATTCAGATCTGACTTTAAGTATAAGTGTCACTTCTTTTTTATAATACCAGATATAAGTATAAAATTAAATATTCATTTTTCCATAATGATTAGTAGGTACAGTGTTATGCACAAAAAATTACTTGTGTAAAAAAATTGTAAATTTAACTGAAGAGATAATTTAATTTTAATTCTCACACGAGAGCGCATTTTTAACAATTTGATGACATCACTAACAAATCTTGCAGTTCGATCAAAAAAATAGCATTGATTAGATATTTTAAACAATTAAATTATCGAACTAATGCTGTAAACGAAATGTTTGAAGTATTATTGCATTAATTGCAACGGCGAACAAAGTTGCTTATATTGTTGAGATAATATGATTAACTACGAAAGAATCGCGTGCATACGAACAAAAAATTCAAAAAATTAATTCTAACTTTATTTCATTATTAAAGAAGTTTCTGTTATAGTTATAGTTAAACAATTAGTTTTTAGCACAATTAGTGCGTCTTAATCTAAACTGAAAATTGTTAGTCTATTTTACATGTAATATCTCAATACCTGTCAAGTCATCGCAATAATGTCAGTAAAACAAGATAACAGGAGAAAATCAGTTAGTGATCGGTATAATAGACCAAATCGGTGTCCGCGATGGGGTACCGATACTGGCATCGAAGGCAAAGAGAATACAAGACTTGTTTACCTCAACGAACTGTTTAATTATCGCCGCCTCACTCACAACGGATTTAACTTTTTTCTGACAGTATTCGCTGGCAATTATCCGCGATTCGTGCGCTGGTCTGTGAAAGGTTACGAGAGGTGGCGAATGCGGTTCAACATATTCGCGAGCGGCATATTCACTGAATGGCATCCGAACACTGTGTTACATCACGGAGAGCTGCACGTCTACTACGACCTCATTCCCGGACGCGACAGACCGTGGTGTTTGGACTTCACCTTCTATTACGACGACCGGCCAATCGAGTCGCAAGTGTTGTCCAATAAGTACGATACGATGGACGAGGCGTGGAGAGATTCGCTGTGCGGCAGGGATCAGGTGCTCAAGTACTTGCTCTTTCTGCCCATTCATAGCAAAGAGTTCGTGAATCCGAAAGAGAGTTTGAATCAGTTTCTCGAGTGCCAGCAGGATATGTTGTCGAGACTAAACAATTTTAGAGAGAGCAGTAACGAGTTTTACAGTAATGGCGGTTATGCCGAACCCGGTTGTGATCGACGCGCCATCAGAGACAACATCAGAGCCATTTCACCGAAAAGGTGTGTCGATAGTGAAGGATGGATTACTAGCTCGAAAAATAGACGACGAAGAAATTACAAGAAAATGTTAAATTGAATTATAGTTTTCTCTTTAATTTCTCTAAAAAAATAATTGTGTTTTTAAATTTTCAATAAAATTGTTTTCAATAGTGTTTAGAAAAAAATAATAAATTTCAATAAATACACTATATTTTTATTAACTATTGGATTGAACTCAAGAAGTAAAGATAATAAGGTCTACGTATTTTAATGCACATTATTTTAATAGAAACAAAGTATAAACAAATTGTTTTACAAATTGAATGAATAGATTTAATTACAAATAATAGAATATCCATATTTATAGCGCACAACAATCAACACTCGTCATCACAAACTGATGGCTTGACACGCGTTAACGCCTGTTCGTACGACAACTTATAGACTTGCATAATGATTCGAATGAGAGTTTCGGGAAATACAACCACAAACAACTTACTTCTCAGTTTACTCTCGAATAATCCATTAAGGCAGCCAAGAATGTAAAATATTTGCCACTTCTCGAACAAACTTGTGCTGATATTGGCGGCAATGCCGGGATAACCGTATTTCTCGTACACTCCGCGGTAAAACGAGTGCGAACTCGAGTCAGACATAAGCGACGATAGTTTGCCAGCATTGCTATAAATCGCCAAACAAATGCGATCGAAGTCAAGCTCTTTAATTGTTTTGATTTTGTTCAACGATATCGAGTCGATTATTTCGCTGATTTTGGCCAAATTATTGATGTCTTTCTCGCCGCGCGTTAGCATCGCATTCATATCGGACTGCGACTCGTTTTCGTCCATCAATTGCGACACAAAATCCAGTTTCGAGTTATTCTTCGTACGCTTTCGACAAAACTTCAAACCAGTTGTCAAATCGGTGTCGAACTCGTGCTCTTTGATCAGCTCTAAGCGATTAAATCTATGCGAACGCTCGATATTACTCAATACGTAATCGAATTCTGAGCGATATTTGTCGTCATCGCTGACATTGCGGTTGTTATGCGCCACAACTCTATTAAACGTATATTTCGATAATGCCTTCTTCGGAGCACTTGCGGACATATTCTCGTCCGAACGCTGCTCGTCGTCGTCAGAACTCTGTGATCGCTTATTCTTCGAGCGAGTGCTCACTCCAGACATTATTAATTATTGTTTTCCGATTATTTCTCAGTAAATGTAATACTTTTAGATGAATATTCTTTAATAATATGTGTTGAGTTACGAAATGTTAATAACAAATCAATTGGCATATGCTATGAGTAAGTACTGTGTGTGACACTCGTTAACAATGCGTAACCATTTTTGAGTGCAATATTAAAGTAAACTAAATGTTTAAATAAGTGCGCAAAACAAATCTCTAGGCAACACTCAACTATTAAATGGTATCATAATAAATAACGTTTAATAACGTGTTAGTGTCTAAAGTAGACATGTAAATCGCGAAAACTTTCATACCCGAACCCGACAGTAGTACGAGAGTTGCAAACCCGACCCGACCCGATGAGAAATATTTTTTATTAGCAAAAGATTTTTAAAAATTATTCAGTCCAAAAATATTCTAATCTTAAATTTAAATTCAATTAAATACAATATAGTAAATATGTTGGAATTCAAAATATAATAATTATTTTAAGTTTTAAATGAGCATAAAGTAGTAATTTAATAATTTTTGAAAATTTTTATTTAATTTATGCGTATTTATTTGTTAAAAACTATGGTATAAATATTATTATATCAGGTTTCTCTAAAAGATATAAAACCCGACCCGACATTTGACTTTAGTAGCCCGAACCCAGGCTTTTTATCTTAATAATAAATGAAAATTATATATTTGGACCTCAAAATAATTACCCATTCACACTATTTTAACAGTTTATTTTTTTAAAAAAATATAACAATTTTATTAATTCATTCTTATAAATGATGTTAACTGAAACAACACTAAAGTTTTGATTATTTATTGATAGATTTATCTAAAAGTTTTTGAATCAATCATTTAAAACAATTAGAATAAAAATAAAATGAATATATAAACAATTAGTGTTAACTTAAATGATGGATTGATTGCATTACAGCTCGTATATTATAAACTGATACAATCTTTTTAACAGTTCGGGAAACAGTTCCAAGTCATTATGACCAGCTTTTTCGACCCACAATGGACTGTAACCTCTCTTACATCGTTTGAATAACTCTTTGCCGTGCGATATGTCGACAGTGGTGTCTTCTGTGCCGTGAATCACGAGCACAGGCGACATCACTTTCGATATTTTGTCGATATTCGGAAACGGATCAAACGAATAGCTCTTCTTAATGTTCGGCAAAAATAATCTCAATCCAGACGTGAACGCTGCCTGAATTATAACGCCGCGAACGTTATATTTGGTGGCCAAATCGATGGTTGGTACGCAACCGATACTAACGCCGTATAGAATGATACTTTGATCGTCGATATTGTATCTCGTTTTGAGCGAACTAAACGCTGCTAAAACGTCTGAATAGATGTTAGCCTCTGATGGGTGACCACTGCTCGCACCATAACCAGAGTAGTCGTACGCCAAAAAGTTGCAATTTGTATGATAGCCTACAAAAACCAAATACTCTGGAGACGCTGCCATATCTTCCGCGTTTCGATGGCTATAAAGAATAGTGAAGCGCGGATTATCGGTGGCGCGAATATATAAGCACGCGATTCGATTGCCTCTGTCCGTTGTCACGTAATACGCGTCGTAGTCATCCATTGGTCGTCCGCAACCATATTCCCAATGCTGTGATCGCTTGGTGAGCACCAGTCGAATGCCATCTTTTTTGGTTTTGTCGGTCTCGAAGCGATACGTCGGTTCTTGAGGAACAAACGCCACAGTATTAGTTATGTTAGTTTTAGTCGGAGGACAGCAGTAAATGCAAAACAGTTCGCAAAAAGTGTAACCAAGCATTGTTTTTTATTTCAGATTATTTATAAGATTCAATACTTATTTTTATTTTATCATAAAAACGGTTTTTGTCTTATCATAGAATTCGATAAAATTAAACGCATTATTTCACGCGTTTATGATTTAAAATACAACGTCTCGTAAATAACAATATACAATATATATAACAACATATATAATATTAAACATTTATATTTTTAAACAAATTTTTAAATGTAGATATATATGATAAACGGGCGTTATTTACAAATACAACTTGTAATACAACGGGCGTAATATAACTTTAGTAAAATTATTGTTTGGCAGAGGGTATCCCAGATTCGCGGAATCGCAAGCCTTTAGGATTTAAAGAGCAATAATGTTGGCGCGAGTGTCACCCAAATATTTTAAGTACAATAATGTTGAATTTGGTTTCTAAATTGTTTCCAACAACAAAATTCTCCGCATTTGATAATTTTTTGTTTTCTCTTAATTTTTCGCACGCATTTAATCAATCAGTTGTATTGGTGTACAAGATTTTAAACAAATTATAATTCAACTTTAATAAAACGCGATAAGCGTCTCATAAACTGGGGAAACGTTTCCACGTCGTCGTGAGCCGCTTCTTCGATCCATAGCGGCCTGTAAGCCCTTTGACACCTTCGATATAATTCCCGTCCGTGCGATATATTGACCACATCGTCATCAGTGCCGTGTATTACGAGTACCGGTGACACCACTTGAGATATTTTTTCGATGTTCGTGAACCGATCGAAACGCAAGCTCTTTTTGAGATTCGGAAAACAGATGCGCAAACCCGATAGGAATGCAGACTGAAGAATGACTCCCCGGAACTGGTATCTGGTGGCCAAATCAATGGTTGGCACCGAACCGATACTAACGCCGAATAAAATGATATTCTGATTGCTGACGCGATACCGAGTCTTCAGCGAACTGAACGCCGCGTCAATGTCTGAGTAAATGTTTTTCTCGGAAGGCGTGCCACTGCTGCCGCCATAACCGGAATAGTCGTACACCAGAATATTGCAGTTCAACTGAACGCCCAAATCCAAGTAAAACTGTGTGCGCTGACCGATGTCTTCGGCGTTGCCGTGACTGTAGAGTATAGTGAACTGAGGATTGGCTGTCGCGCGGATGTAGAGGCAAACGATGCGATTGCCTCTCAATGTTGTCACGTAATACACGTCGTAGTCTCTCAACTTTCGTCGACACCCGTATTCCCAGATTTTCGTTGTGTCCGTTATTATTAGTTTGAGTTTTGTGTTTGACTTGTTCTGCTGTATGGTGTATGTCGACTGTTGCGGCATAAATGCCAGTTTGTTGGCGATGTGCGACAATATGCGCGAACAACAGTCGTTATTTAACGTTTCATTCATTACCAAATTTGTAAAACTAATCTATATATAACTTAAACTTATAGAAATCGTTAAAAGTTCGCTATATTTACAAAGTGATTGAATTGACGTCAAATTATAATTCATGAAAGCGTGTAATGTTATGTAATGTTATCAGTGATGTGTGAAGGAAAAACATAAATAAAAAACACGTGTAGTTTTCAATAAATAATGTTTGGTTTTTCTAACACTAAATTAGAAATAAATTATTGGGTAATTAATAACCGGTGTTTTGTTAATTATAATTTATAATTATAAAAAACTTTTTAGTAAAATATTTGCCGATTGTTTATTTATTATAGTCAGATAATCTGACTTAGATTATTGAGGATACCTTTAGTGAAATATTGTATTCTCTGCTCAAAAAGATTATGGATTTTGCGGGTTGGGGTTTAAAAATTTAAAATTGGATTGGAATGACTCAAATTGAGTTTGGTTTTATTGAGCGAAGAAATTCAAGGAACTGATGTGAAAGCGATACAAGACAGTGGGATAATCGATGAGTGAGAAAGAAGGCGTTAATTAAGTTTGAGGTCTATATGTTCTAAAAATTTGGGTTTTACTTCGTTAGTTGAGTCTGACTTCATTAATACTGTTTGGGATTATTCTGTAAATAATTTTTTAAGTTAAAGAAAATGTCTTTCCAGTGAAAATCTTAGTTAAATTATGTCTTTATTTTACAAAAATCGAAATATTTTATATTTAAGGCAAAAAATTACTCTAGAAAAACTTTTTACTGTAATAATAGTTAAATTAAGAAAAAGGTAAAACAATAGCTATATTTCGATGTTAATGAAACGCGATATTCTTTTCCAAAATATATGATACTGTTCGCAATCACAATGTGTGGCGCCTTTGATCCATAGCGGTATGTGCGGTCGTTGGCATCGTTTAAATAACTCTTTTGCGTGCGATATAGAAATATCTTCGTCACGAGTGCCATGAATTACAAGTACCGGTGACGTCACTTTCGATATTTTGCTGATATTAGGGAACGGATCGAAAGGCAAACTCCTTTTCAGTTTGGGAAACATCGCTCTGAAACCGGACAAAATCGCTGCTTGCAGTATAACGCCTCGAACGCGATGTCTTGACGCTAAATCAATGGTTGGCGCCGAACCAATACTTTCGCCGAACAGAATTATGTTTTCATCACTGATTTTGTACCGACATTTAAGAGTATGAAACACGGAGTCAATATCGGAGTACAAGTTTTTTTCTGTGGGCTGTCCAGTGCTGACACCATAACCAGAGTAATCATAAATCAAAACATTACAGTTGGTTCGTAAACCCAATTTAACGTAAAATTCTGGTCTCATTCCGAGATTCTCTGCATTGCCGTGACTGTAAAGAATCGTACGATTGTTGGGATTAGTGGGCGCACGGATATATAGGCACACAATGCGATTGCCTCTACTGTTGATCGCGAAATACACGTCATAATCATTGAGTTGGTAACGACTATCGAATTCGGGCGGCAGATTCCATCGGTGTTTATCGATAAATTCTATTATTAATTTTGAGTCTTTGGTCGGCAATTGCTTTTCAATGCAAGTGCAAGTGCATGCGATTTTATAAAAACCTTTGTATGGAGCAAATGCTACGAAGTTCACTGCGCGCCGATAAAAACACGGACAAAAGTAAACTATTAATGACGCAATCATTATTTTTTTTGTTATTAAAGAATTAAACACTGTTAAGCCGGTAAAATTTATTTCAACAATAAAAGTTTTTTGGTGCGCGTTTGAAGAATTTAAATAATTCTGTTCGTTGCTCTCATCAAATAGAAATTTTTTAATAAATTTGCTATAACTATATGCCAGTACAGTGTACCCTATCATTAATGAATAGAGTCTAAAAAAATAGCAAGAATTATATATCGAATTAGCGCTATAAATTGCATCAAAAAATTACCAAAATAGCACTAAAAATAGCATTTATTTTTTTACAATATTTAACACATAGAACGTTAGAAACTATTAATAATAGTTTTTAATTTATTGAAAGATTTGCGGGCTTGAAATAAATTTTTGAATTTTTCCAAAATTTTGAGTCAGTCGGAAAATTCATCGGAATTCAACGACAATTTTTTTATTTGAGGGAAAATAGCAAATAAATAGCATTTATAGCATTTATCATTGAAATAGCAGAAATAGCATTTATAAATACAGCTAAAACACCTCAAATTTATGTAAATCAAGCTTAAATAGCATTTAAAAGCTATTATCACGTGAAATAAAAAAATAGCAAACGCTATCATTTTGAGTCTCTATTAATGAACTTTAGGCAAATTAATTTCTTATCTTAAAAATTAAATCAAAGTAAAGCTAACTAAAGTGTAGTTTTGATTCAAAAGTGTGGTTTAATAGATATATTTGTTATATTTGTTTACTCTAGTGAACGCAATAACAACGTTTCTGTTAAATTAGGTTTTGTTTGACAAATTGTTAGCAAATAAACTAATCTGTTGTTCCTACACTTAAATATTATTTATGAAGAGATATCCGAAATTGTGTGCATTTCATTTCGCATTTCCTATATTTATTCTACAATTAGTAATAAAGCAATAATATTTGGCTTTTATATCGTCGCGTGCGATATAAATGATAATTGTTACAAACAAAATTATTTTCCTAACCATTTGTCAAAACTATCTCACTTTAAAATAACTTATTTTTTTCATAAATAATGCCGATATGCAAAGAAAAATGAATAATTTGTTTTAATTAATTAATCATTAATTTTAAGTAAAAGAATAATTGCTCAGTAATAATAATAATAATATTAAGTTTATATAACTTATTTTTACGTAAAAACTTTTTTTTGTATTTATATATATAATATATAAGTTAATTTCATAATTGATTAAGCAATAATTCGAATGATAATACAATTTTTTTTATTACAAATAAATTTGAAAAATAAAAAAGAAAACCTATGGATCAAACTGAACGACAAACGACTCATTATTAACGATCCTAAACCCGTTGTGTAACGCCTGACACGACTTATCACTATAATGGGTAATTAATTCCAGATCTTCGCTAGAAATTGGTTCTAACGTGGTATTGATTAAGCTTCTACTGTGTTGCACTTCGTCGCGTGAAATGAAGAAAAAAATATCGTAGTAAAAAAAATAACAAAAATATCAAAATAAATCATACATTGCGATGCCATCGATGACATCAGTTTTGACTTGAGTGCTAATGGTTTCTTAATAGCGTTAATGCGCTGATTGTAGAGCCGATGCCTCTCATTGATGTCACTCTGCTCTAAGTGTGTGTCGATTGAGGACACATCAATCACTTTCGCCGACAGCTTATGAAGCGTTTGATTCAATTGGTTTTGTTCATTGCGACCATTGCTGACCGTGCCATACGTGGGCGAAGACATCGATGGCCGCGAATATCGAGAGTCATTGATTCCTTTGTTCAAAGACAGTGAAACATATAAAAATAAAATGGTCTATAAGGTATCAAAACAAGTATCACCATCAGTAGATCCAACGGGATTATCTAATATGTGCGTTCTTTCGTTGATGTCGTCGTCGTTTTTGTTGTTCACACAACAGCTACAGCTCAACCAGTTGCCCATTCACTCAATCGATGTCTAATGCGATCGTTGATTGTTTGTGATGTGTTTAATATTGATCACTAGTGATGCACTGCACTGCTAATGCAAATTGTTTGTGAAAACTGTTCACTATTGATATGATTATATATTTATGTGCATATCAATGCAATAGAAATAGAGAGCGAACAAAAAATAAACAAATATTTGGTGGGAGTCACATGAACACGAGAATTGAATGAGTGATACGGTATACTGTATAGTGATATGCGAAATGTTATAATTTGCGTACAAATGCTTTACTCAGGTCTGTGTTGTTCAGTTGTTGTGTTGTTGTCTATCTCTCGCTGTGTGTGCCAACTATTATAGCGCACTCTAACGTCAGTATTATACTATTTCTATCTAGAAAGCAGAATATTTTAACATACAATAAAATTATTTACTGTTATAGTTTTTGGTGAGTTAAACTAAACATTGATTTGCTAATATTAGTTATATACAGTATGAACTTTTAGAGTAAATATTTTTTTTAAAGTGGTATTTAATTTATCTTTTTTTAATTATCATATAAAAAAATATTTTGATAAATATAAACAAATTTTATTTTACACTTACTCACCTTCAGTTATTCATAACAATTGTCTGTTTATATCATAGTTACACTTCGGTGCAAACCTTAAGAGGGGTCTACGATATAGATTATCAAAATTCTTAGGGGTGTTAAATCTTATCAGATTAAAACAATTTTTTTAGCCCGGATTTTTAGTGGGTTCAGACTTTGGGCAAACCCCTTCTCTATAACTATGTTTTATATTCAGTGTGGTAAAAAATTATTTTATTTTGGATTCACTGTTACACACTGGGGACCCCCTAGAAAAATCGAGATTTGAAAAATTATCGGTTAAATCCGATGAGTTTTTGAGAGCCATGTAATTTTTGGCCAAAATGAGAAAAAATTGTCGTTTAAATCCGGTGAGATTTGACACCACCCCTAAAGACGTTTGCGTAAATAAAACACGAACTGAACAATTTCTATATAAAAACAAATCGAATGAATACGATAAAATTTTATTTGAGCCGAACATATACTTTATAAATTTAATCTTCAATCAAACGTTAATTTAGAACACTTTCCTGTATTTTTAACTTAATATTTTAAGTTTCAATATTTAAGATTTAATTCAATAGCCGTCTATTCGCATATACTGTACATATATTTGCGAAACACATAAACGAGGTTATAGTGTAGCATTTCATCACTTTAAACGCATTTATTGCCACAAAAGTTTTTCTCGTTTGAGTAGTTTTTGGTTTTACATTTATTAGAAAACAATCAAATTAAAAAAATTGCAAAAAAATGTCGTTTCGATACATGTCACTAATGCTTCCGCACAATGAGACGGAAAAATCAATGACGGATTACTCTGAAATCGAGCCACACTTATATCTCGGTAACATAAACGTTGCGGTCAATTACCATCGACTCAAATCGCTGAACGTATCGCTGCTGATCGGCGTGTACTCGAAAGAGTTGTCGCTCATTCAACTGTTGCCGCGTTATTGCAAGTATTACCAGATAAAGGCCAACGATATGGCGCACGACGACCTCATCTCGTACTTCGAGCACTGCTATGCACTCATTTCGGACGCGTTGGCCAAAGAGGAGGGAAACGTGTTCGTGTACTGCGGCGCTGGTTATTCCCGAAGCGCAACAATTGTCTGCGCGTATCTCATGAAGAAGTATCGCATTACCGCCGATGAGGCGATCGAACGCGTAAAGGAGAGGCGGAACAGGATTAATCCCAACCACGGCTTTGTGGCGCAACTCAAACTGTTCGAAGACATGGATTATTGCCTCGATTACAGTAACAACGATTACCGCATATTTATTCTCATCAATTTAAGAATGTATTGATATTTTTTTTGATTTATAAAATTTAAATAATAGCAATTAATTGTTAATCTGTAGGAAGATGTTGGCTGAGAGCTATTGGAAGAGCGAACACACCGCCAAAATTGCGCTCACGTTTTGCGAACCTATCAAACTATATTTAGACAAAAAGTCTAAAAGTGTGGACGAAACGGACAGTTCGGAGTCGGAATCGCGAAACGTGTTCAGGTGTCGACACTGCAAACACACAGTATTTAGCGACAGCAGTATATTGAATAACAGCGGTTCGCGCGATGCGGACAATGCGTGCGCTTTTATATATATCGAGCCAATCAAATGGATGGTGCCATTCATTACGCAGAAAAAGCGCGGAACTATTAACTGCTTTAATTGTGGCTTCTGTTTGGGTTTGTTTAACTGGAAATCAATTAAGTGTGAGTGCGATTCGCACAATCTTATGCAAGAATCACGCGTTTTTCAGATATTTAAGGAGAAAATTTTTTAATAAATGTGTTTTCGACTATCGTTATTAACGTAAATTTCACAGCAAAATAAGCGTCCAATCATAGAATTCAATTAATAAATTTATTTTAGGAAATCGTGATATACCGTAATTTTTGCTGTACACGTTTTTCGCATTTTTCATTTTAAAGCCTTATTTTATAAGTTATATCTCAAAGGTTTGTTCGGAGAGTATAAAACTATTTCTTTAGCTTATGTTTATTTTTCATTTCATTAATTTTCATTATCAGCATTTTATATTAAACACAAATATTATGTAATATAATGTAGTGACTCTTCAAGAGATCATTAAGCGTTTTTTTTTTCTAATTTAAATGACTTTTGATTAAAATAATTTAAGAGATTTTAACAGTTTAATAAATTTATTTGAACACATTTGGAGAGTGACTGAACGAGATGTTGTGAACCGCTGTTGAAATGGTTATTAATGTTAGATTATGTCAAACTTCAATTTAAAAAATACATTATTCACATTTTAATTTATTTTTAAATTTCAAAAATTTATTTTTTTTATAAAACTCGGTGGTAATATAAAAAATTCGAAATTCAATTATTAAATTTAATTTAATTAGTTTATAATAAACAACTGAGCAAAAACGTTCGGACAAAATATTAGCCATTAATTGCCACAAAACATGTTACAAAAGAATCTCAAGCGTTAATCTAAAAACGTGTGATTTTTTGTTTTTATGAAAGCATAGATAATGAAAAAATAGAAAAAAGATTAATTTTACAATTTTTATAATGTGTGCTAATTTTATGCGGTGTGAATGAAATCGAATGTTTTTTTTCATGTGTATATTTTTTATAAATATAATGAATTAGATTTTAAGAAATTGTTATTTTTTTAAAGAAGTAGATTTTGCACGACTTTAATCTATTATTTTCCCGAACACATTATATTTAAAATACCGGTAATCTCAACGATGGAAGAGTACAATTTAATTTAATCTGCTAATTAAGTATTTTACCTATAATCGTAATCGTAATATATATTTAATTTTTTTAAATACTATTCTAAGCTTTAAAAAAGTTATATCAGTAACACAATAAATGACTAAACGTATACACAATCATATGATAAATGTAAATCTAAGATATTTATATTTTGAAAATCGGAAAATTAGCGAAAGTGACAGCTAAAGTCCAAGTAATTTTTTTCTTCAAATAACTTATTGTTATAAAATAATAATGATCGAAAAGAAACCTAAGATCGGAACAACAGATTGAAAGTTAAGCGGAAAATACAAAATTCATACGGTAAATATAATGAATTTTTTTGTTGGAAGAATCGAGAATAACTTTGTTAAAAACAAATACTATTTTTCCCCAATAATTTCTTTACATTATCTTTTAGTTTTAATACAATTTGTATCGTTAAATAACATAATCTGTTTAAATGTTCAATAAGTTTGCTAATAACAAAAATTTCTAATCGATGCCTAAAAAATGGAAGAGTGCGTGCGTTGTGTCATACGTTTAAATATGATGTGTTTAAAATTAATTATAGGCACAAAAACACTACTAACACTCACATTAGCCGATATATTTTCGAAAAATTTACTTTTTATTTTATCACACTATCACAGGGGCAATGAAATGTTTTTGTGTCCAGAAATGACTCTCATTATCTTTAAATGATCGAAATATAAACCACATTATCTTTACGTATAATAGGATTATCTTTTAAATTGATTTTCCACTATATTGATACAAATACTCGATTGTAATACTCTATTAAAAAACCACTGTTAAAGATTTGGTAAATTTAAAAAAAAAAAAAGTCTCTACTAAACACGTGGCAAATGATACTGTATATATTGATTATATGACTAGTGATTTTACCCCCAAAAAAAACATTTGAAAAATAACGACTGTAACAAAACTTATTATAAATATCACTGTGATATAAATCAACCTATATTTTGATTTAGAAAACTTCGATTCACACATTATTATAATTTAAATGAATTAAGCGATAGCCTCTGTGTCTTCGTCGTGGTTGTGTCGCGTACTTCGATCGAGTAACTGGTGCTCAACAGTCCGCTGAGTGAACATTCGCAGCCATATATCACGAAACACGCCACGCCTTACGCCGAAATAATAAATTGAAAAAATTGCGGTCAACGATAATGCCGAGCATAAGATAATCGATATTATGATCGAATCTATAAATATTGAAATCAAAATTAAAAATTGTTGTTTATCTATCGAAATCGAAATTTAATAAAAATATAATCGATAAATAAACTCAGAAATTTTTCGATCACTATCTGTTGAGTTAGTAATACGTAGCAGTGTTTGCGCAATACTGTTATCAATATAATTATTTATATACATATCGATAATACTTACAGTTGGATAAGTGGCCAAAACTGGATGACACTCTAACATCACTGATGGCATTAGCGGCTGATCGGGTATTTATTTTGCTGGCGGTTTGGTGTTGAGTGCAGTCGCGAAAGCACTCGCATCTGCCGACCACAACACTGCCGTTGTGTTGCGCACACATCTCGTAATCATTGCATTGTCTCAGTACACCGATAATGCACTCAACGCCGTTATCGCAACCTCACCATACAATTAATTATTAATTATTAATATTCATAATTTTAAGTTATTTTTGAGGAAAAAAAATTGTTACGTCTCTTACCGATCAATGAGATAACGTTTGTTAGTAATAATAAAATAAAATTTAGGCGCAAATATTTGGCGATAGAGCTGGCAGTCATCGCGAGTTTAACACTTAAACACATCAAAAACTAATCAATTAATACTTAATTTTAAAAATCAATAATTAAGTATAATTTTTTTATTCACTCATTATTATATAATACACATCTGCTGTAAAATCGATACACACATATAAATTTCATTTTTAATCGCTTTTAGTTTTATATTTTTCGATCACATTTCAGTTAATTAATACTATTTGCTTAACAATTAATATAATATGTTTGTTATTTAATATTTATTTATAAGTTATATATATATAATGTTAATATTAATTAAGTTGCGTTTTTATTGCATTTACATTTACATGTCAACAGATATAACCAAAATTCATTGAGCAGTGAGTGGTTGAAGTGTTTTGTTTTCTAATAGTTTTATCTGCACTTTTATTCTTACACTGTTTTAGCTGACGCCACAAATATGCAGTTATAGTATTTTTATTTTTGTTTTTTTTATCTAACATTACTTAAACAAAATATACTGGAATCATGTTTGTGGTTCAACCAAACAGTATTTGAGTAACTAAAGGGTGGTAAGTTGCTGGCAACGTGAAATGAGTTAATTGTTAATAATAATGAAATGTTTTAATGTTATTTTCAAAATTTTGAAAGTCATAGGAGGGGGCGCTCTAGGGATAAAAAATGAGTTAAATAAATGTTGGCTATAGCGTTGACTATAAAATAGCTTATCTAATCTGGATTTAAATTTTTTGCTTGAAAAAAACTTTTTATAAAAGTTATTGAACAATTTTTTGGTTTCAAAATTTTCAAAAAATATTTAGAACTCGTTGCCTACAAGGCACCCAATATAAACACAGTAAATTGTATAGTTATTCTAGAAAAGCTTAAAGAGAGAGCGAGCTTATTGATTTGACAACTCCGTCAGTCCGTTTTTCTTAAATTCAAGAAGTCTACCGCATCCATGCAATTTCTTATAACATTCAATTTACAAATTAATTTAACATCATTACGTTTGAATATTAATATGAGTAAAAATGCGCTAAAGTAACAGAAATTTAAACCCTTAATACGACCCTAACAATAAAAATTTAAGTTAACTAAGATAGTGAGTTATATTATGAATGTTCCAGTTTTGTTTTATTTTTTCAAATTGTATTTTATTTGAAAGATAGAATAGGATAAATCAATTTTAAATATCACAGTTGATTAATTTTTAATTCGTTATATCTCGCATCAAAATATTGTTTATGACTTATTGAAGGGTCATTCACGTCATCAATCTCTTAATTAAAGAGCTATTCTATATCCTGTAAGATATATAAATAACTAGACAGTAAGTTTGCATCGCAATCGCAATTATTCAATGGATGCGTTGTGTTTATATCATGAATTGATATTTGTTTAGCACACTTCAATAGTATTTTTCCTATTTATAGTGATAATATTGTTTTTGTCATCAAAAATATTAGATATACTAATAATAACTTATTTGTAATAATACAGTACTTGTGAATTTGATCGTTCCATTTGCAAACCCACACCTTCTAGTCAAATATTTTTTGACAGCTATTTATAGATGATTTAATTCAATTATATATTCAACCAAAAAATGTAGTCTAAAATTATCTATTATATAATCAACATTTTTTAAAAGTTACATGGAATTGAGTTCGTTTACATTGTTTATTAATTTCCATTTAATAAAGTTAGTAGTTTAGTATATAGACCATTCAGAGAGATGTTTAAATAGAATTTTGGATACAACTTATAATCATTAGTTTATTAAAGTGAAATTATTTACTTCCAGTGATAGCTGCCTAAAACATTTAGAGTAAAAGCTAAGCTCACATTATGGTCACGCGAACGCATCATAAACTCATAGCCAGTAAAGTAACTAAAAGTAATTTACTCTAATGTGTAACAGTTATTCATTTACTTCGGAAAAAATATATACCTAGAAATTAAACGATGTTTAGGAAAATAAACAAAGTCGTAAAAAATATTATTTATTAATTTTCAGTTTAATCTTCGCCACACAAAAAAACAAAATCTTTTTCCCTCTCATCGAGTAGTAAAATACTGCGTTGGTTTGAATAATTTATTACAAAAACAATGTTTAGTCCTACACATTTGTAATCCTTTAAATATTTTAAGGTGTAATTTATCAATGAAGGGCTCAATTTAAATTTATTTTTCGTTTAAAATACTGAATTTGATCGCCCTTTTTATGTTTCTAAAAAGTTTTTTCCTAAAAATATAATTAGTTTTTCCCATGAAATTATCGAAATCAATAAAATTATTATTAAATTTAACCCATTCTTAATGGAAATTATTTAACTTTAACCTAATTTGGCTTATAATTTCAACCGAAAAATTTGCTATCGTTAACTATAACACATTGTAGTGACAAAGCCTACACATACTGTCACTTTTTATTTTATATGCAGTTAATCCCAAAGACAACAGAATATTTCTGATTCTGTTTATAATCATACAACGAAGAAACATAAGGATTAGTTGAATGTTTGTTGTTATCTTTAAAATAAATATTGAGCTTTAAAATCAATCTCTTTTTCATTTTAACACTAATCTTAGAAATAACAAAACTTTGATGAGTGATACGATTTTATTGTTAAATATAGACACCAAAAATTTTCAATTCGACTCAACAGGTGAATTAAATGAATCTTTAATATCTTTTTCTGTCAACACACACAACGACCTCCATTTAAATATTTTTGATTTGATACATCGCCACTTGTCATTGAGATGATAGGAGTAAAGAAATCGTAAATTTTAATCTATAAATGTTAATTGCTGCACATGTCTGCGTTATAGAAAAACTAAATAATTATTATGAATATATAATTTAATTTTGTCAAACAAATATAATGGTTTAAATTCTAGCAGCAGTGTATTCAGAAAATTTTAGAATTATTTTAGCTGTTAATATTATACATACTAATTAATGCTGTTTAAAGTGATTAATTATCAGTGTCTTTATACCAGTATTTGTGTTTAAAAATATTTTTTCTTTGATTGATTCCATACTAAAATATTCTTACTTTCTCAGCTGATACACCACTCACTGCTTTCAATTATTAATTTATTAAATTATTTTGTAAAGGATTTTCTCTACTTTTCTAAACTTTTATTTATAAATATGATTTACGAGGAGATTTTTTTTAGCGATCCATAATCTTAATATAACTTTCAAAATGTTCGAAATATTGGCCCGTGAATGTTACTCTAAAATCATAACGATTAAAGTTTGATTGAACATCCAGTTTTGTTTATAAAGTTATAAGTATTATATTTAATAATGATTGGTTGCATAGCTATACCTAATAAATAAAACATGATATTTGAAACTCCGATTCTCACCTTTAGAATGTTGAAGAATATTTATTTATATCATTTGAGTTCATATATGCTTTTTTCAACATTCATTGTTGATTCCCGTATGACTAACTTTGTGTGTCAAAAAAGTTAAACAGGAAAAAACTATGATTTAACTTTGCGATAATTTTTGGACATCATTGAAATACATTGATTTACTGGATCCACAGGATCCACTCAAATCCGTAAGGTGCTATTTGTTCGTAGCGCAAGAATTTCTTTGCTATCTCTATTGGTAATCTGATAGACTATTACATTTTAAATTATTTAAAAAATTCAACAAAATTATCATACGATAAAGATTTAATTAAGTTTGGAGTTTGCTCTTATTATGATGTCAACTAATATTATAAATGACGCAAAACTTTATAAACTAAATCAAGGATAGATCCAATTAATATTCTGTGCCAATTAAATAGTAATTTTATATGATAATTACAGTATTATCGGTTAGTTTAGAGAAATAATCTCGAGATAATTGCGAAAAAATTAGTTTTAATAATAAACAGCAATTTGAAATAATTATCTCATAAATAAGACTATTATAAAAGCTAATTTTAGAACATATATATATCTGTCGCTAAAGCGTATTATTCTGTTGTTTAAAATAGCTATTTTTTGCGGTCACATTAATTTAAACCTCAAACAGAGATTACTAGTCGAAATATCATTAGGCGACGAATAAAACAATACTAGGATCATATAACTAAATCACGATTTATTTTTCTTCCATTATAGATAGATATGCAGTATACTGTTATATCCGATAATGTCAATGCGCGCGCAATATTTGGATAATATCGCACCATTGTATTGCTGGCAGTGGTGTCAAAATTGTTACAAATACTCGGAAAAAAGAGTGCTTAAGAGTTTCAAGAATTAGTGGACGAGTCAGGAATTTCGTTTAAACGGCAAGTAAATAATAAAAAAAAAATCTTACGCCTCAACTCGATATATAAATGCCAATCATTTCAAAGAGATTGTCACTGAGAATAGGATAAAAAAATATATAGATTTTGGTCCGATCTCTCGACAGTGTTAACAAGATTAAGAAACTATTATAGTTCTTTTTTTTTGGTCAGATATCAAACTAATCAAACCATATAAGGTAAGGAGTTATCAATTTTTTTATTGCTACTCATATCCAGAATTTAAGTATCGTTTTATAATGTTTGTGCTATAATTAATTTTTATTTTAACATATGATTTAAATTTGAAAAAGTTTTGTATAAGTTGTTTGAACACATAGTAATTTTCAAGGGGTAAAATATTCTTTGATCAAAGAAAATCAAAGAATTTTTTTATTCTTAACGGCAAATTTTGTCAAATAAATTAATTGATTTTCAAATAAATTTTCGTTTTTTCAAAGATTTCTGAAAAAATCGAAAAATTTTCAATATAAGTTTGTTGAATTGCTAAAAATATTAGATATTTCGACTATTATGTATGATAAATGCTATAAATTTATCATTCTAATCGCTAATTTATCCACATTTCAACTATTTATGAATATTTTTAACTTAATATGTAATTTTTATTAAAGAATCCTCAAAGAAATTGGCAAAATTATTCAAACATTTTTATGTAAATAATCAAAGATTTTTCAAAGAATTTTTGCCATTTTTTCTCAAAGAATATTTTACCCATTGGTAATTTTTTAGTTAACAAATTTTTAATACAACTTTTTAATGCACACAATTTCAGTGTACAACTTATGCAATGACAGACACCGCAGTATATATCTCATTATATATAAAAGCCATTGTTAATGATTACTGTAAAGTAATCGAAACACTGCAGTGTCTGGCATGACATGAGTTGTACACTAAAAATTATGTGCATTAAAAAGTTGTATTAAAAATTTAATATCTTATGAAATTCATTACTTTGATACTTTTTTCATCTCAAAATTTTCTTAGTCTATTATGCATGATGTTTCGAGACGAGAAAACAGGTGTTTAAAAAATTATACTAATTTACTGTATTTCAAATTTTTTTGCTCTTCTAAAAAAATTCTAAATAATTTAAAAATAATTAAATAGTAATATGCCAGCACTTATACTGAGAAAGTTAATTAAAATTATCGCAAACAACAATCGGTCATTCGTATTGATATTTTTTTGATTAAGAAATAAAAATTTGTTTGTAAATAAATGCGAACATAATTTCTCTCGAGAATAATATATCAGTAAATAGTTATTGATATAACTACTACCACACAAAAAACAACATAATTATTTTACTATATATATATATATATATATATATATATATATATGTCACATAAGTGGAGGTATTTTTGGTATTTTTGTTCGTTTGTGTTCTCTTCGCCCACCAGAAGAATTAATGTCCGCTAACATTATTGTTTTTCTATATTCGAGTAGTGCTTTGATAATTTTGAAAACTAGAATAACAAATGATATTAGGAGTAACATTGAACAGAGTTACTCAAAGTCTTTATAAAAAGTTATTAAAAAGTTATTTTGATTTAAAGAGAATTCTTATTTAATGGAAAACAAAGTATTATAGTGGGATTTGTATGCATATCTACAGAGGGATATTTTTAAAAATATTTTAATAAACTCGCATAAGTAAGCTTAGTAGTAGTCGATGATTTTTTATGCTTTTTGTTATAAACATAATTTCAGTAAGAGAATTTCAATCTGAACCAATTTCCTTTTCATTTGTTCCAACGTTATTTGAAATTAAATGATCATTCATAGTCAGGGACGCCAATAGGATTCCCTAGATTATCGACCTTTTATTGAATTTTCAGCTATAATTTCAAAAGCTCAGGTATATAAAAATATGCGAGTTTTGAGTTTTAGTTAGCAGCAATAAATTATTCGAATGAGATTAACATGGAATAATGGAACAACTGTTTTAATTTGTTAATAAAAGTTTTTCGTACAACCAGACAGTGTGATCACAATTAAATCGATAGCTTGCGTATCAGCTCTCTCTTACATTGTAAATTGAATAAAGACCTCTCTTTCGTATATGAGTAAACTTTTATTTAATGTTAAAATATACATACTCTAAAGTTTTTTATTTTCAATACGAATATATTTGAATACAAACATTTGGTTTATTATGTATTACTATGCAAAGTAAAACTTTTTTTTGAAAATTAATTTAGTAATAAGTGAAATACTAAATCTAAGTACAGTTAATATATGAGCATTCTTTTTCCCAGCAAAGAAAATCAAATAATTTATAAGTTCATTATATTTTTAAAAGGATTGTTTTTAAGGAAAAAAATATCGAGAATAAAATATTCAGAATAGATTTTAAATGAAAATAATTTTAGTGAACACAGTTAGCATTTAGAGTTTTAAAATAACACACAGTTGAAAACTTATTCGTGTTACAAATGCGATTACAATCACGAATAAAATGTGATTTGAATTGTGATTTCTTGAAATTTTTGTTTCGTTTGTAAGCTTCTAAAATGGAATAAATTTAGAAGACGTATTTGTTATTATAATTATTACTAGGATACGTATCTTTGATAAATGTTTCGTTTCCTAGAAAAATACTGTAACTATCTAAAACCAAATTTTTACTTATATAAGCTTATAATATTTAATCAACTTGTAATATTGTGTGGGCATTAAAAAATATAGAATAATTCCTTTTAATTCTTAACCCCAACTCCTTTAGTATAAACTTTCATATGAAAGTTTTAGTTAAAAAAAATATTGTATTTATAATAACAAATTAGATTTGACGTCGTTTCAAATAATTTAAGTATAGAAAGCTCGTTGTATATAATTTACTTCATCTTATACAAACAAAATGTTAGCTACAGAACGCTAATTTACTAATTAGCAGACCTAACAACTAAGTCTCTTTAATTTGTCGCGAAATAAAAATTTCAAACTCTATTAATAATTTTCATAATAATTAGTAATCTGCTAAAAGAATCTTTAAAAAGGATGCTATAATATTTAAAATTTTAATTAAAATTATTCTTACTAATAAAAAATTCGAATATTTAAAACTTTTTTTTTGTTGCTATATTTTAATATATATTTTCTAACTGGTTTCCGAAACATTCTTTTTTTTAGTATACTATGTGCATAGTATACTCGCCGAAGTTGTTTAGCAAATAACAGTTCGGTTTCATTTAGTGTTAAACCCATAAAAGTTTATTTGACTGTAATCTGGTAACTTAATTGGTTTGTCACGACTGCTACCAAATGAAACAGAATCTAGTTTTGTGGTTGAAATGAAACTAATCTCGTCCAATGATATATTGCTGTGATACTAATTATCTTATTTAGTTTTTATTTTTGGTTGGTATCATTCTGTTTAAGCTTGAAAATTAAATTCGATAATGTTTTGTCGATTAAAATGAGTACTAATCTTTTTATTAAAGTGATATTTATTTTTCTAAGTTTGTATATGTTTGGTGCAATTCAGTTTTAAGATACTTATATACTCTGTTAATTTAAGTATTTTATTAATATGTCTACCACTGGTGTCCGTCTATGTTTTACATAAGGTTATATAATCGCCATAATAAAAAGAGTTAATAAAACTATTTCGTACTTGAAAAGATACCTGACAGTATAATTAGATATAATAATTATGAAATGTATTAATTTTTGTAATTATGTGCTGTCAGACATACTTCAACTAAAAAAGCAGTTTTCAGTAAAAATAAATACCGACAGAGACAGAAGTATCACAGAAATTATTTTTTATTTTAAAAAAGTGTTTCATGAGATACAGTGCGATACATTATAAATAATATTAAAATGTTAATTATTCTAAAAAAATAATAAGCTCTCAATTCTAAAAACTTTGCTCAAGATCTACGCGTTTGGAGTATAAGCCTTAAATTAAAATATGAAATGTCACGAAAATTTCTCAACTAAGAATAATTTAAAACAATCAAAGGGGCAAAAAAATAAGTATATGTATTTAAAATAGTGTCGTCTGGTAAAACTAATTTATTTATATTAATTAATATTGGATACAAGAAAAATGATTTTCAACTGAAACATTGAATTCAAAAAACACTTTCTGCCCCCAATTTAGTGTTATTTGAATTGATTAAATTGCAAAATCGATTGTTTTGTATTTGTTTGCTGAAGCAACGCCTACGTTGTAATCCTATTAATTACTTTTTATTATAAACTAATCAATTAACTTTATTGAGTGTGTGTTCATTATTTTGAGCGGTGAGCGCGTGAAGCGCTAATTATTCAAAATACTGTACTAAGTTATTACTATTAATGCGCGGTTATTGAGTATGTTCTAATTAAATTTAAGTGTTTACGGAACTAAACAGAATCTGTTTTCAAATTATAATGGTTTCCAATTAATTCAGGAAATTAATATCTTTTTATTTCAAATTTAGTTTTTAAAAGAATTTACGGTGCAATAGAGCTTTGTTAAACGAGAAACAAGTATTAAGTTTGGATCAAGTTATCTCATGTTTATAAATCAGAAAAATTACTATCGAGACCTTTCAATCAATTTTTCAATTTTAATTTAAATCAAATTGAAAAATAATTTTTTTTAAATTTGAATTAATGGAAGTCATTTGAGTGTGGTTATATAATTAATTTGTTTCCCAAATTAAACATCCATTTTATAGTCCGAAATCTTAAAAAATTTAAGGCCCGAGCCCTATCTAGCCCCGACACCCTCAAGTCCGAACCCGAAAAAAGCCCGACAATTTTAAAACTAAAAGCCCGACTCGGCTCAATTTCAATATTGAAAATATTTATTACTTATAACGTCACGAATTTAAATTAATTTTGAACTAAAATCAAATAACTACCAAACTGCTTGGTTGAATTTATTAAGATGCATTTAACGTAAAAGTAGAAATAATTTTTTGTCTTTCAATCAATAAAGTCAAAAGCCCGGCCTGACAAAGTTTTCAAGATTGAGGCTCGAGACCGAAATACCGGGGCCCGTTTTGAACATATTTATTGAGTATCTAAAACGCGATTAAAAACATTTATGCCAATTTATTAAATTAATAAAAATTTATTCCGACTTATGCTGAATTTTTTTTCAAAACTACAAGACTGACAGAAACCTATCAGTGTTTAACATCAAAATGAATCTAGTTTTTCAAGTTTTGACATTTTATTATAAACTCCATTACACTTGTCCAAAATAAAAATTAAACCAGAAACGAGTAAAAAAAATTGAAAAACTATATTGAGATTGTTTTAGTATATATTTAAATTAAATAAATTTAACTACACTACTAGTTTCAACTTTAATTTTATTTAAAAACTTAATAATACAGTAATTAAATGGTAAATATAAATAACTATTTTATTACAGCGCTAAGTCATTAGCAAAAATGGGTTTATATAAGACTTATGTAAAAACACATCTTGTGGTCACTATATTCTTGTCGTGTTTGGTTCTCACAATACTCTCCAGCGTCGAAACGGATGAGTTTTTGGACTGCAGGTGAGAAGTATTATTAATCTATTTTATTTACTTTGTGAGCACAATATTTTATTTCATTAAAACTTCTTTTTTCAAATATAAACTTTGCTTGTTATAACATGATTTAAAATTTATTTTATTTCAGACAAATAACGACAATTTTTGCATTATTTTTTAAAAAATTTGTAATAATTAGAGATCCAAAATGATAGCATTTGCTACTTTTTATTTCATAAATTAGACGCAAATAATTGCAATTTATGCACGAATTGAAAGATTTGGAGCCGTTTTATGCATGTTTATAAATGCTATTTTTTGCTTAATTTTAACATTAAATGCTATAATGCTATTTTTTGAAATTTTATGTGCTATTTTAAGGAAAATAAAAAAATTATTTCTAAATTCCGATGAGTTTTCCTATGACTCGCAAAATGTTGAAAAACAAAAGGATAATTCCCGTAAAACTTTTGATTTTATATAGAAAGTTTGCAACAGATAGAAAATTTATAAGTTTATAAATATTCAATAAAAAAATTTTTAATCAAAATATTAACTTTTCCATTAATTATTTAAATAATAAATGCTATTTTTAATGCTATTTTGGC
>JAQIVF010000095.1:0-36995 GCA_034698365.1 Steganacarus magnus
TTTTGGGAGCATTAGTGCCACTCAACACACGATTAGCGGATGACCTGTCGTTACGTTCATTACGTTCATTGCGATCAATACGATCGCTGCGGTCATTTCGATCATTGCGGTCATTGCGATCGTTTCGGTCATTCCTCTCAATTCGATCGTTTCGGTCATTACGTTGGCTTTGACGTTGTGGCTTATAAGTGCTCTCTCTCTGAGGCTGAGATTGTGGCAAAGTGTTCTCTCTCTTCTGTGGTAACGAAGTGCTAGGAGTGTCGTCGGCGACAATCGAGCCTTCCTTACTAACTTGACGAGACTTGTTGGCAAATGGGTTACGCGAATGCTGCGACGAACGCCTCTCTCTGTCAGTCGCGCGATCCAACGTATTACTGGTAGAGTTATATCTTCGATTCGCACCACCAATTCCGCCGCGACTCGAGTTTCGAGAGCCAGACATTCCGCGAATACCGCCGCCATTGTTCGAGTTACTACTAATACCACGCGGCGGACCACTTCTCACGCGATCGCCGCTATACTTATCCTGATCGTCATGTAATTGTCCAGAACTGATAATATTCTTGTGGAGAATTTGTTGTTGAGGCTGTATTTGCATCGATGACTGCGGATTGTGTTGCTGTATATTTCGTAATTGATGCACAATTTCCAGTTTCTCCTGTCTAAGCTTTTCTACTTCCTGTAAATGATTCAAGTGATAATCCAATAAAATCTGAGCGTTTTGAATCGATTCAGTGGTGCCGACGAACACAAATGGAACGTGTTCTCGCGGCGCCTCATTCTCGTTGTCGCCCTCGATCTTCACGCGAACCACACCCGACTTATCTACAATTTCCTGAATAATTCGGCCATTTTTGCCGATAGCCTTACCCACCAAAGTACGCGGCACTTCGATACCCTTCTCGGCGTATTCTAACATAGCTCTCGCTCGATGACACGCTTCCAGCGATTGACCTTTTATGCGAAATATACAGGAATTTTCTTCGATATCGATGGTAGTAATGCCATCCAGTTTCCTGGCATTTTGAATGTTCGCGCCGTGAGCTCCGATCGCTAAACCCATTAGATGTTCGGCGACCACCACTTCTACCACGTAATTCTGACCAGAAGAGCCACCATAAAGAGTGCCGGTATAACCGGAACCAAATGGACCGCGCGTTGACTCTAACTGTTTAGCTGCTTCTTCAGTTCGGGAAAGTAATACCAATTTTTGCTTCAGATTTCTAAAGTGCATTTCACTAAGCATTGTCGCACGTTTTTGCGTTACTGTAGCGGTGTATGCCTTCTCGTGATGAGCGTAACCGATGCACACTAAAGTACCATTGCTTTCGTCATATCGCACCACAATCGCTCCAATCGATTGTTTATACTGTTTATGCGCCTCAGCTTTCGATAACCAATCGCTTTTCATACTTCGTATATCTTCCGGTATTTTAATTTCAAATTTAAAAAACGGATTAGAAGTTAAGAGCGGATGTGGATTCTTAACGCGAATTCGATCGCTCGCTACTATTTCACTGTACGTCTGATGGTTAGGTGTAGAGTGCATCGATTGATCGCTTCCACTCTGAACGTTCTGATACTCCACCACATGGAAGTCGCCTGACATGAAATAACATCAATGTAGTACTGAAAGTGTGCTCTCACTCCTCACTCATGCAACACTCTCTCACACAACACAATCACTCTCTCACACAATCACTCTCTATCACAATGTCTTACCCTTAATCATCTTGACGTGAGCCTTCCACCAGCCACACTGTTCGCCTTCGTTAGTACACGATAATACTTCGATTTCCATGCCTTCGCTGATGATCGGTGATATCGGCATCGATTGGTTTGCAGTCGAGTCGAGCGACTGACCATTA
Organism: Steganacarus magnus; assembly: GCA_034698365.1. Lineage (NCBI taxonomy): Eukaryota > Metazoa > Arthropoda > Arachnida > Sarcoptiformes > Steganacaridae > Steganacarus > Steganacarus magnus. The sequence goes on from JAQIVF010000095.1 coordinate 1,869, forward strand.
GACGACGAGTTAGCGTTAGTGGTTATATAATTAGGTGGTGGCAAACGAATCCTATTAATAGAAAACTTCTGCTGCGGTAACCAGTCGTTCTCAAACGCTAACGTGATTTTGGCAGAATCACTGTTTGATGAGTCATTGGTAGTGTCATTGGAAGTGGTATCAGTGGCGATGTCATCCACATCTACGATATACGCCTTATAAAAAGCTCCATTATCTCCACGCACTTCAACGATACCATCTCTCAATTGTTCACTTGATATCAAGTCTGATGATGATAACGATGTCATCGTGAAAACTAATATTAATATCGCGATCTATTAGTGATTTTATCGATATTTGTATTTCTATAATTTAATAAACGACACCCTTTAATGTGAATTAGTGTCAAAATACGATTAATATTAATAGTAATATAATAATAATAAGTGATATCTAAGTCCGAGTCTGTGATCGTACGGAACGTCGCAACACAACAACCTTTACGCCATTACCGCTGAATGCAAATGCAACCAAACCTAACCAAACAATGCTACTATTGCTCGTTAGATAGCACTATCATTAGCACTAACACATCACACATCACACACCTCAACAACTTTTAACTTTCATTTTTAAACAAACATTATTTTCTCATTGTTTGGCAAATATTTTAAACATTTTTTTTTTGAAAAGTTTATCAAAATTTACTTTTATCGCATAATTTTACCATTCCATAGAATATAATAGGGACGTCCAAAAATTAAACCGGAAACTACTGAAGTTTTTTGTAATATTGGGATATTCAACACATAAGTTCTTATAAATTTATTCCGAGTCCAGGTCTGAGTTCCTTATTATAATAATATTTTTATAAGAGTGATCGAATTCCGATCATTAATTTGACCAACAATTTTTTGGAAATAAGTTGTATATTTTTCGCGTTGACTAAAGATAAAACTTATTTCAGCTAAATATAGACTTTGAGCTAAATTCAGAGCCAAAAAGTTCAAGAGTCACTTAGCGTTTGAATTCATACATTTTTTTATGAATAAATGAGTATAGGAAATCATTATTTAAGAGACTGCGCGTTAAATTTTTTTGGGAAATTTTTTAAACGACACCGAATAATTAAATAGTGCCCACTCAACACAATTCAAACCAGAAAACTCCATCATTTGGTTTTTATTGCCTTATTTATCATTAGTAGGAACCAACAAAACTTTAACATAAAACGCGATAATCTGAAAACATAAAATTTTAAGAATGCAATAATTTTTTAATTATTCGACAAATCAAATTTTAATTACATTGTATTGTTAAATTTAATTAAAATAAATATGTTCGACTGACGAACTAATCGTGAATGAAGTTCATTATATTTGATATTTTATAATTGATTTTTGATTTTAACTGTTGCGTAATATAGTATTAGTAATTATTTAATATAATGTTTAAAAATGTTTAGTTTACTTATAATACGATTGCCGGTAATCAATATTCATCAAAATGCACTTTAATACTAAAACCGCCCATTTCTTACATTTTTTGCAATATGTGTGTGTAATGACGTAATGACGTTATAACTGTATTCAATGATTGGCTGTTAGTCCAGTGTGTCTGTGAATTATTTTCGATATTTTTTGGTTTGATTTCAACTATCATTTTAAGTTTAATTAATAGATACATTTATTACATGTTTATTACACGCATTAATACGTGATTTTATCTTTTATTATTTTATTAACAGTTTTTTTGATTATCTAGTTATAAACATTTCAAGTATCTATTATCTGATGCGTGCGATTGATTTGGATTGAAACGATTAATTGATCGCAATTAAGTTAATTGCAAACAAATATGGCATCACTTCGTAGGCCTAAGATGCAAATAAAGCCAAAAATTGCAAATACATCTGCAACTCGATTATCGCCACATAAAGCAGATTCATCGCAATCATCGAAAGAATCGTCGCAATCGCAGAATACATCGCCACAATCGTCACAATGCTCTTCAACAACCAGTTCATTACCGGTATCAGTGGTCACACCATCACAATCAAATGTGTCGATAACATCACAGGAATCTTGTCAGACAAAACAATTAGATTTAGCAAATAATGAGTCAGTGTCTGACAAAACATATAAAATTCCCGAAATTGAATATTACGTGAATCCAAATGATGACAAAGAAGAATCAGATGACGATATCGAACAAATTGATTTTATTGGCAATAATATCGTAGAAGTAAATGATAATAAAAGTTTGACGCAAAAACAAGCCGAAGAATTAAATGATGATAATATAATAACGACGAGTAATGAAGAAAAACCTGATAATAATAATACACTTACCACTGAAATAATTGCTGTGTTATCGCCGAAACAATGCATCGAATTAAACGATAACGCAATCATTCAAATCGATACCAGCGATGATAATGTTATTGTTACACAGTTACCCGTTATTCAAGTAGAAGATCACAGTTTGACCGCCAGTTGTGATGACACGCACCAAAAAATTGATTCAGTTGTTTCGGTGTCTAACTATAAATCTGTAACTAATAAGTCAAATGAAAAGATAACGCAAAAAATTGTAGTGGAAAAGCAGAAAAACTCACCGGAAAAAGGTAGCGCTAAAACTGTTAGAAGCAAAAAACGAAAAGCAGATAAAATGAAAACACAGACCGATAAAACAAAGATGACAATGAGGGATCTGCTTATGTATAATCCTCCGATGACTGAAGAGCAAAAAGAACTGCGCAAAACCGATTCTGAATCGGATAATAACAGTAAATCAGTAAAAGCTGACAGCAGTGTCAAAGATGATACTATTAAAGTGACTCGAACTGAAGCTGACAGCACAACCACTGCAGATATCGGGCCACGAGTTAAGGTCGGGCTCGACGGTACGTTAATACTAGACGAAGAGTCGGTAATTGTGAAGCGTAAGAAAAAAATCAGCAATGAAACAGTTTACGAAACTGCGCGAACGACGTCCGCTCACACTAATTACGCTTCGTTTCGTAACCGATCCAAAACTACTAATAAGCCGCGTTGGAGCGAACACGAAACCACTAGATTTTATAGCGCTCTTAACTTGATTGGCACTGATTTCACTTTAATGGCGAATTTATTTTTCAAAGGAAAGCGATCGCGTTTAGACTTGAGAAATAAATTCAAAAAAGAAGAGAAAACGCATAAAAATTTAATTGATAACGCAATTATAAGTTCAAACTTCATGACACATTCCGAGCAAATAAAAGAGTTGTTAACTGAGTCTAGTAGTGATGATGAATCCGATAAAGAAACCAATAATGAAAATATCACCCAAACTTCAAACTTGAAATAATTTGATTAACGTATTATCGTGCAATACTCGCGCGCGCGAGTAACACAAAAATTTTACTCCCTTAATAAAATGCTTACTCGCGCAAAAATAAGAATTTTTTAAAATAGCATTATAGTTGTAAAATTTATACTCAATTAACTAGACGTTTTACTAAATAAAAACTTTTTGCGCGAGTATAGTGAGTTGGAAAAATGTCACTTTACTCGCGCTCGCGAGTATTGCGCGATAATATGTTATAACTTAATAGATTATACCGGTATTACACATTCTCTTTTTGTCAGAGATTTTACAATTCGCTCAAAACTGACATTTAATTATTTAAATTATTTGTATTTTATTTTTTAAGCAATTAACTGTCAGTCAAAAAGTTTCGCAATTATTTCAAATTTGAAAATTATTCATTGTTAGCAAATAATTTACTAAATAATTATCATTAATTTAAATATTTGGTTTGTTTGCTATTAAGAACTCATTGTATTGTATATGTTTAATTCATTTGTGTTATAAACATTATACTGTACAGTATAATAAAAAATATTGTATTTTCAATTTCTAAAATGATTTATATTAATATTACAATCTCTCAATTAATTGTATACAAGATTTAATTTTTCATACATACATTAACTAAAAAATACTGTAATAATTAATGGATTTTTTTGTTGAATACATTTTAAAATGACATTTTGACATAAATAATGTAAATTTGTTAAACATTCTAATTTTATTAAGATTAAACATAAATTAATTGTAATTTTTATATGATTTAAAGATAATATGAACATTAAAATTTCCATAACTAATTTTAATTTAATGGTTTTCATTTAACTCGTATTATCTCGCTATACTCGCGCGCGCGAGTATGTCGAAAATGGATGAATTTTTACCCCCAAATTCACTATACTACACGCGCGCGAGTAAACATATAATTTTTTAGTTTCCCAAATGTCTTACTCGCGCGCGAGAGTATGGCGAGATAATACGTTAGAAACGGCGAATGGTTTATTATTTTTTCATTTAACTAATTCTTCTGCAGCTGAGACACATTGTCCATTATTTTAATCACTGTATTTTTAATCAGCATCGGTCTCCAAACAATTCTAAAATGTTCTTTTTTATTATTAGATCGATTTTATCACTTGTTTTTTTGTACCATTAAGACTAGATTAACCATATAACAAACCTATCAAAACCAGCATTGTTAGGCAAATTATCATAAGAAAACCCAGATAATATCTGAAATTTTTAATTAAAAGTAACCAGTTGTTTAAAGATATACTATTTTTCGTGTTAAGTATATCTTTAGAGTAAACTTAAAATAAATAAAATTGCTAGAAAAAGAACAAATTTATTGCGTTCACTTTTTGAGAAGTTAATTATATATAACACCGTACTGTATGTAACTTATGGATTTCAGTCACGGACTGTAATTTCGAACACTTATATTTGCAAACTGAGGAACAAGCATACAGACATGACGGATATTTGGGTAAATCCATATGATTTTTCTTAAAAAGTGAGCTAAAAATCATTTTATGAAAGTGTTTTAATGAGAGAACATAAAAAAAGATTTTTTAAATTAATTAAAAACTTTAAAATAATATGTGTTAAATTTTAAACTATTTCATACAACTATTATTTATACCTTATATACTGTAATATACTTCAATACCATTTAATCACGAATAGAAATGATTCTACACTCTTAAACGCTAAAATAATTTCCTGGAAAAAAAATATTAAAAATAGCTTTTTAGATTTTATCATAAATAATATTTATCATACCTCGTGACAATGACGATAAATTTCTTAAATCTAATGCCGTTGAACATACATTGTTTAATGGGGATTTGTATTTTCTTTCACTGGAACCCTATTAAAGGAATGATTAGTAAATTAAATATATTTAATGTTGTTATATGAAATGTTGCTCATATTTTAAAGTGCATTATACTTTCATTTAGTATTTAAAAATAGAAAAGTTTTTTCAGATATTATTATAAACGCACTGATACTGCCAATACTTTTCTAAATAAGATTCTTACTTGCAAATAGTTTTATGACAGTTGCAAACTTTTGAAGCAAATTAAGGCAACAGTTTAGATTGACTTACAGACAATCATTATCCAAGTTTCAATACTAATTCTGTGTGGTAAGCATTAAACTTATTTTAATCGATAATAGTGTTTATTAAAATGAAATAAAAAAACCAACTAAATATAAATTCTCTGAAGCTATGCTATAATGATTGAAAACGCGTTACATTAAACTGCAAGCTTTCGCATCTAAAAATTTTAAGATGTAGTCTTATATACTAATAGTAATTTCCAAGCTAACGACGTACGATAGCGTAAAACATGACTATCTCGCACTCTGTGTCTTTGAAAGCATGTTTTTAATGTGAAGAATAGACATGTAAATCGCGAAAAATTTCAGACCCGAACCCGACAGTAGTCCGAGAGTTGCAAACCCGACCTGACCCGAGCCCGACGAGTTGGAACCCGACCCGACCCGACCCGATGAGAAATATTTTTAATTAGCGAAAGATTTTAAAAAATTATTCAGTCCAAGAATATTTTAATCTTAAATTTAAATTCAATAAAATTCAATAAAATAATTATGCTGTAATTCAAAATCTAATTACTTTAAGTAGTGTATAAAGTAGTATTTGCTATAATTGAATTTTGAAAAATTTTGTATAATTTATGCGCAATTTTGTTAAAAACTATGGTATAAATATTATTATATCGGGTTTCTCCAAAACTTTATAAAACCCGACCCGACACATTTGACTTTAGAAGCCCGAGACATTCGTCGGGTACCCGTTTACTAGTCTAGCGAAGAAATATTGCATTATGTGTAATATACTGTTATGTTTAATATTAACTATTAATGAAAGGTATCGATGCATAAGCGGCGCTATTGATCAAACAGTTTTAGGGAATAAATGATTTATGTGAAACAAATAGATTGTTTCAAAAGTGGAACAAAGGGACAAAATAACATTTTGCGTGTCTCTTGTTATTGTTAACGCATTAAAATATTTCTTATGGTCAGAGTCTTTACTTTTTCGGAACAAAAAACAGGCAAATTTCGGTCGGAAATTCGGACAATTTTTGGACATATTTTTCGGAAATTTTCGGACATTTCGGAAAATTTTTAATCTATAATCTTGAAAACTTATCTATTTAACGGAAAATATTTTTATATTGACATAAATTTTTTAAAAAAATTAAAAAATATTTATCCTTGAACTTTAAAACTTTAGAGAAAATTTGTCAAAATATTTATAAAGTCTCTCCTCTGTCCGAAAACCTTGTTTTTAAGTATAAATTTCTTAAAAATAGGGAAATTTTGGATAAATTTAGGAAAAATTCTGAAATTTTTAAAAACTCTAAAATTTCAGCTTAAATCTATTGATCGATATTCAAGCTTTTTTCATTTTTATAATTATTTATATAATTTTTACAATATTAATTATTTTTATTTTATTGTATTAATGGGCGGTAACTCATATCCATTAATTTCAAGATTGTTGTGTGTTTGGGTTAAAATTAACTATTAAATTATTATTCAACGAATTATTGACTTATTCGGAAAACTTATTTCAAGTTTGAATGAGATGGAAAAATAAAAATTACTTAATAAATTAAATGATTGAGTTTTAATCAATGAAATATTCTTTCTCAAACAAGTAATTCTTTTACTTTCTTTTTTTGTTATCATGGAATTATGAATAGTATACTTCACGTGACACCTTAAATAATAAACGAAATATGAAAGCTAGTAAAACAATTCCTATTTAAAATATTACGAAAACAATAGCATATGTTTTGTTTCTCTTGAAAAGACTACTGCACCAGAATTCAACATTTTTAATATATTATTTTTTTTGTGAAAAATGTAAAACTCTTGCGTTAATATCAGGTGCTTAATCTCAGTTTATGCAAATGTAATTAATTATTGAGCTCATCATAAGTAATTAGATTTATAAAAATCAATGCAGTATCACTTTTAATTTGATTATGTAATGATGTTTTTATTGAAATTAGTAAATGATGTGAAACCGAATGCACGCATTAGATTAGAATTGAAACTATTAAAGCCATACGAAACAATTATTTACATATAAAAGAGCTCGTATCTGCCTTTAGTCTGTTTTACTCGCTATTATATGACTAATTTTATAGATTGTGTGTTTTTACAAATAGCGAATACAGTGATGGTGTGATAGTCTGGTTGAAGCTTTTGTGAAACTCAGTTAACAAATGACAACAACACTAAGTAATTCATAAAAAGTGTTTTCTGTTACATTGAAGAAACGTTTTAATCTAAGAGCAGTGTGTCTGAAGAGAAGTACGAATTCTCTGGTGAATAGAGACATAAATTTTTTTGCTTTTTTTGATTACACTCGTTCATCAAATAAACCGTGTTTCCATATGAAAAGGTACTTTTTAGTGAATAATATCGATAGATAATGCAAAACTAGACTTATGTAAAAGTTTGTGCAGATTCGGTCATTCAAACCTTAAATAAATATGAATAGTATATAATCTGAGTTTGGTTACATGAATAACACTATTTTATTGGATCTAACAGTGAGTCGTGTTTAAATAAGCGATTCAATGCTAGTGTAAACAGGCATTCAATACAACACTACTACTATTCAATCACAAACACTAACACTCACTATTCACTTGCTATACCATATACCATATACGCTTACCATTATCCTAACTATACTCTGAATCACTACTGCCGTAACTGTTACACTGAAAAATCATTATAAATCTGGCAAAATTGTCTTAAGAGAAAAAACTTTATTCTAATTCAGAGTAATTAATGATATTCAGTTTGTAATAAATAGTTGTTCATTGTTTAAATGATGTCAACTAAATTTAAAGTGCGTACAATCTGAAGTGCACAACGACCTGATGTCGACTCGTGAAATACGGGACACTTCATGCGTGACATTGTTTTCGATTTTTCAGCATTAACTTATAAAAAACTAGTTGTTGTCTCATGCATCGCATATCGCAATATATGCCGCTATTCTATACTCTACTACACTCTACTATATTCTACTATATTCTACTGTTACAGTATTGTGCAGTATATGGTGCGCTACTATTTAGTTTCGTTTATTTAGAAAAAGAAACAGAGAGTGGTTTGCTTTGATTAATGGATTCAATCAGTTTTAACCACTATCACAGTATCAAATAAATTAGACTACTATATTATTACCTCAATTTTATCGAAAAACTGTCCCACAAAATTTAAGTTCATATCCTCTCTTGAAACAGATTCAAATCGCTTTTTATCTGTTACGGCATTGCTTTCACTTTCCGATATTGAATAGCTTTTATTTTTCCTGTTCACTAACATTTGTTTCTCGTTTTCGAATAGCAGTAAATTATTTTCTCTTTTGGCAAAAAATGTTGACTCATCTCCATCTTCTCCAATAATGTCTACTTCAGGATCATTATCATCACTCGTATGCGAAAGACGAGCTGATGGTGACGGTGACCGAGTGATGGTGTCATTCTTAGGACTAGTATTAGGCTGATCTAAATCAATAACTGAATTTAATGACGATTTAGCAACAGGTTTGAAAGCAGACGTATGCATCTGTGTATTATTGTTTGGATCGCTTGTTTGATTTATATGAGACCAGTGTTGATGATTGTCACGTTGTTGATGAGAAAATAGCAGTGAATTCGTATCGTTTGAACAAAATAATAATTTACTCCGATTTGATTCGGGTGTCGCAAAGTCTATAGACGATGCTAACGCTGGCGGTCGGGGCCATAGCAAGCAACTATAAGGTATATGCAGTGCCGGTTGTTTGCCAGACCCAACCCACATAAATTCGGCAAAACTCTGCCTAAAGTCTGCAGCGTTTCCAGAAGATAGAGCTTTCATGGGAGAGGATTGAATTGATGAATTAGCTGTGAAAGGAGTTGTTGATGGAAGAGAGTAGCATTTGTTTGGCAAAGGTATTAGTGGAAAATATGTTGGCCCTCCACTAGTAGTACTCTTGGGTGATAGACTATCGCTTATTGTAGTGTTTGGTGTCAGTGATTGCGAGCTCTCTGGCGATGAGGAGTTTAACCGCTGTCTTTTTATTATTTCCTGGTGATTGACGTTAGAGTTTCTCGAACAGCTATTTAAACTGGCTGTCATCGCTCTTTTACGACTGCCACCGTTGAACATTGCTTTCACATCTTTTAACAAAGTTTGCTCATATAGAAAGTCGATTTATATAATCATGTATAGCTAAAGACTCTAGTTTTCGTATTAAACAATAATTTTGTGCAACTTATTATGTTTCAATTGAATGAGAGGAAAAAATTAATTAATGTTGCCATAAATCAATTATTTTAAATAAATTTTGTATACACCAAAATAAACTATTTATCATTAGTTTTGACTTTAGATTGAGTCGAATATAAATACCAAGTTTTGTTTTTAACAAACCTAAACCGAAAACTAGAGGCTCTAATAATAGTAAAACAAACCTTCCCACGCATATATCACTTCATCTGGCGGTTCTGGACTACCGATTAATTTGATATGTCTTCTCCAACTAAATATTTTTAATTAGATTAAATCAGAAAAATGATTAAGAGTTAAAATTTTATGATCATTTTATCATATTGTCAGGTAAACTATGGTTGAATAAATGTTTATTTACTCTATATGTACAAACTTATATAAATAATATTTTTATAAAAGATAATCTCTGTAAAGATTTTATATAAATACAGAAAAATAAATAGCAAATACGCAGTATTTTGCGTATTATAATATGAGAATAATAAATCTTTTGTACCGTATATGCTTCGGTTTATGAAGCTTTTTTAATTCAAGCTAAAATGTCTAATAATGTTAATCAACAATTCAAAAGCGGAACTTAAAAAAACTGCAATGTTTAATATTCTTTTCGATAGATTTTCAACAATTTTAAAAATAGTTTATAACTATTATGCGATTTAATACGAAACGGTCAAAACTTTTACTTTTATTTAATTTTATTTTAAATTGCGCGTATTTGCAAAAATTGTCAGTGATTCTAAATTTTTGTTTGTGTAACTGTTGTACAAATAGTAATAACTATTTATAGAAACCTGTTGAAATTAGCTGCGTCTGGCTGTACGTATTTAGAATCAGGCAATCGGTGTGAATGAAATATAAACTTGTTTGGCGAAAAAAATAAACCACAGTAAATACATTTGATGCATTTTGCTCTAATAAAAAAGTTTGTTTACTTATAAGTCACGCTATACTAAAACATAATAAAAAACACCGCTTACCGCGAACTGTTATATCTGGATGGCGTAAAGCTTCCTCTGCAGCCCCACGCGCACTGATGATAAATGTCAAACGAAAAACTATCTGGAAGTTTTGGCGGAGCTGTTTCCGCTAAAAACGATTTACATAGTCTTTCCGCCTCTCTTTTAGTTATCATTCCACATCTACGTGAAGATACAGGCATTGCTCCCGCTCTTCGTAACAGTTCTAACTGAACAGGAGTGCACTGAACACATGTTATTCCGAGCGCCACTCTTCTATAAGTATTTATTTTAGCTAAATTAGATTTTTAGATTTCATATGCTTTACTACTCTAAAATACTATTGTTTTCTAATCAAAATCTTTCATTTAATCAAACGGTATCGTATAATTGCGCAAAAAATAATCAAAAGACCGCTTTTTATATTAAAAAATGAATTCAAGATAAAATTGTCACTTTTACTCAATATTTATGTGATAAAATATTATATAACTAATTCGTATTATTTCTTGACCTTTTAAGCTCACTTTTTAAAAAAGTCGAGTTTATGAATTTGACCCTATCCTTCCTTCTATCCGACTTACGTCTTTCTATCCAACTGTATGTGTGAGAATTTTCCATAAAAATGTTTGCCTGGACAGGACTGTTGTATTAAAAATGGATTAAAAAGCAGTAAGTGCTCAATAATAACAGGTGCGGAATAAAATCCATAAAAAGTTTAAGCATAGATTAAAATTATAATACTTTATAAAATATTAATTATGTTTATATTAATTTGAAGCTTAGTTTTTATAGTAAATGACAAATAAAAATTTTTTTTTAATTTAATTTTTTATAATTTTTTTGCATCTAAACTGCAGACAGTACTAAAAAGCCTTGTAATTTTTTTTAATTAATATAAACATAATTAATATTTAATAAAGTATTATAATATTAATCTATGTTTAAACTTTTTATGGATTTTATTCCGCACCCGTTAATCTATACATGCTTTGGCTTCTATAAAATTTAGAAATGTTTCTTTTAACACGATGTTAACTTTATAGAGTTAATATTTAAGAGTTATGTAATTAATTGTCATATTTTGATTACAACTAAAATACAAATAGATAGGTTTTTTAATTAGCATATATATTATAATTTATATTTAAAGACAAATCTCAAGCCATGTAAACACCTATAATGGTCTTTATGTGCTATCACTATAAAATAAGTTGGTTGTAATGGATCTAGATATTAATACTGGACAGGTACAACGAAATTTGAAACTTATAAACAATAATAATAAAACAAAACTGTAGTGAATAATTCTTTCAGTCATTCAAAGCACTGAGCTTGAAACTGCTTAATGTTTTCAATGGGGAATTTGGTAACTTTCATTTTTTATTAACATTTACTATAACCAAAGCTAGAAATTGGTCTTATCGGTTCAGAATAATCCTACCAAAGAGACATCACTAACAAAATTGAAAAGGTGTGAATTTTTTAGGGATTTTGTTGGAGTTTGCATTTGTTCGGTTTAAAACTGGGATAAGCATGACAAGCAATTAAAAGTAATTAGTCAACTAGAAAAGAATTTTAATAATTAATTTTAAAATTTTGTAATTGCAGAGCACAACTATTTAATTAAGATAATTGAAATTTTAACTACTTTAATAATTAAATGTTTGTTTACATAACACATATGCCTATTATTCAAACTAATTTTAAAGTATTTTAATATTGATTTTTAACATAGATATTAAAACATAATAAATTATGACTATACACTTAAGATAATATTAAGATAAATTAGTGATCATTAACTTACTATAAACTTAAATGAAATTCTTTCTTTACTTTTTAATGAGTATAAACTAGAATATTCTAATATTAAGAAAAAGATAATAAAAAATTTTATGCAAGTATTTCTAACTATTAATAAATGGTTAAATTTTTCCAATAATTATACTGTAGAATTACCTAAATTGTCATTTATATACTGATAGGGTATATACTGTTATTTTTTTATTAAAGTACTTTTAATTACGAGTCATAACTTTTGACAAAGCAAAAAATAGGCTCATAAAAATTTAAAGATTTAAGTTCTATTGATTCATTTAAATTAAATTTTGATATAATCTCATAGATTTGCAAAATTTTATCCTTCATCAGTATAATTGAATCTTTTAACATAAAATATTCTTAAGTTTATTTTAAATGAAATTTTTTATACTGTTCTAAAAGTTTGTATCAAAAAATTTCAAATTGTCACTGTTTAAAATCACAATGAAACACTGTGAGAACCTGTGTGCGTTAGTAATTAGAAAATGAATCAGTACAATATTTTGAATTATTAGACAATCATCTACTTAAATCATAATAAAATTAAAAAATTTAATTTTAAAGTCAGAGTTTATGCAGCATATATCAGCATATACACAGAGACCTTTTATATTTTCTCTAGGTTTTTTTGGATTAAATTATTTTTTAAATGGTTATGTACTGGTAAAGCCAATTTACTTTATTGAATTGAATAATATGCTCAATAAAACTTAGGAGTTAGAGCTTTATTTTCAAACATATTCATTTGAAAACATGCTCCTTTAATTAATATTAAAACTTGTTGCGCTCTAGTTGTCTATTCTATTTAATATATTATTTTTAATTAAAAAGGTGTAAATATAGTGTTCCCTAATATCTTATACACCATTGCATCTGCTGCCATATTAAGTAGAATCTAGTATTTATATTACATTTCATTCGGTATATATATTTTCCATTAGTATTAATTTACAAAAGAATAAACAGATAATATTTCAAAAGTTAATTATTTCATTTATCTTACATCCTTGTTTACAACTCACTTACATCTAAATTCGAATTTTAATTTTATTTACTGGCAAGTGAGGCGAATAACAAGTTTAAAGTTTTTAACAAATTTAATTGTAATTACACTGTAAGTAAAAGTCGTACCTGTTATGGATTTCATTATAGCTAAAGTTTTTCAACAGAGTATTCGAAATTTGAGCCAAACAAAGTCTTTCCTGACCATCCATTACTAATGCAATAATGGGAACACGATAGAGCATAACAGTTCTCACTTCATTGTTTCTTAATCCATTGGATGTGTGAGATGGTGAGCTATTTGCATGATGACTATGATTATTTGATTGCGATACACTAGGAGTTAACTGTATAAAAACAAACTTATAGCTATATATCTCTTTACTTTAGCAAATAGCATGTTAAAAATTAATGCTCGGTTAGAGCTGAACTACATTACACAATTTCATTACTATCGTTATATAGAAAACGCAAAGTATAGTATATTAGGGAAAAACGCGTACTTTTTATAAGCCGATACCGTCGTAACTTTAAACATTAAGTGTTGTATAACAATATTGTAGTGATCTATTTTAAGTGAACATATACATCAAGCTCATGCACCATTGCGGAAACCAATACTTAGAACACCCATGGGGTAGAAATGCCTCGATTATGGCAGTTTTGCGAGTGCTTAATGATAGTTTTGAGTGTTGTACATGCATTACTAGTGCATCACTTTCACCTCTCATACCACACCATCATACCTCTCTATTATATTAAGGGTTTAAGCACATCCACATTAAGTATATTTTGTCCAACCGTATAACCTATTGCCTATTTCACGCCAATGCAAGCAAAAATAAACCACAAAATATCAGTCCGTGTCTAATGATGTTTTATTTTAATGAAAATGTGAGAAGTAACTAAAGTGTGCACTAATTATTTGTTGATTGTTAAATGTTAAATGTTTACAATTAGAATATTAGTTCTATTTTGCTATAAATACTGAAATCTGACTCAAGAAGAGTATATCATATTACCAATCATCGCCAATAAACGCATTCACATTTCAATTTTGATTAACTAATTTTGTTTTGCATCATTTAATTGCGTATTCGGTTTCTTTGTCATAAGTAATTATTGATTAACACTGTTAATCACTTTTTAAATTAATAATATTATTGTTTTTAGGTGAAGAATTATATAGCATTCTATTTAGAGTTATTTGGATGTCCTAATAAAATGTGTGTCCATACACTAAATAACTCGAATTTACATATTTTAAAATAGTAATGCAAATCACGTTTCATATTTCTTCGCCTCATAATTAAATATACAATAAATGTTTTGCTTTTATTAAATGAATGTATAATTGAAGTGTTAATTAAGTGAGTATGTATTTTTTTCTCTAACAAAATTAGTAATAAATAAATAGCAGACAAATAATTTAATGCAATTTATTTATAGCGTTAGTTAGTTATTCACCTTTTTTTAGAAATAAAGATATCAGTGGAGAAAATTGTTAGTTAGGCGTGAAGATTGATTGTATGAGGTGTGAGGTGGAGCACTAATATTCAATACATATTATTATCGCTTGATTTATGGCAAATATGTGTTGCAAAACTTTTTTTTGTAGTTAGTTAAAAATGCGCATTAAAATTGTAGTAAATTAAGCGATAGTATTGAGGAAAAGTTGTTTTTCGGGGGCAAAAACATTTCGCGGCTTTAAAAGTTTAATTACGCGCTGCATTGCTTGTACAGTAAATTAAAATCACAAGACATAACGTTAAATAAAATTAACGATTCAATTAAAAATCAAAACACAAAAAATATAAATTAAATTAAAAATTCTAAATATTACTTACAGTAGTTGTTGGCTGAGGAATAGGTTCGCGATCCATATTTATACTTATTTATAATTGAGTGATATTTTTATTTAGTTAGAAATAGCTTTTGTTATCTAATACACAGACAAACACAGAACATAGTAATGTTTAATACGATTTAATTTAGACGACTCGTGCGATTTGGCTGATACGGGCATTGCATGCGCATTATACTGTTTGTAGTGTTCACCGGATTGGACAGAGAATGAATCCCTTTATATTTCACAGTTGGCTATTCTTGATATTAACTGGTCGATGTTTAAGTGCCACGTGAGACAAATTGATTGATTCACTACATCACATGCGCTCTTATTATTTAAAATATTTATTTTTGTTGACAACTTAATCTGTGTGCTGAAAAACATGTAAGTAATATATTGTTTTGTTTAATAATACTATTCAGATAATGTATGGTATTTGCTATACATATCTATAATTTATAATACAACTATTTTTCTAACAATAACTAAAACCTAACCAAACTGAATGTATTTTTATTTAACGAAATCAAATAATCCTTTAGTTTCTTCAATTAATTAGTAGTCGTAGAAATTAATGGAGTGTTACTATACACATACAGATAGAAATATACCATTTGCTGATTCATTTGTATCGCAATGAGTCTATCGGTGACCATAATATTAGAGTATTACGTCCGTCGAGACCAATGCAAAACCGTTTTGAGTTTCGTACAGCAAACTACGGCAAGAAAACTTTGTTTTCTACTGCTAATCATGTTAAAAGCTTATACATAAGAGAATTGGTACTGGAGAGTAATCCCTGGAGGAACACCTCACGGCCCCATACCATACCATACTCTATGCTCCATACACTGACCATTATCCGTATCGTTCAAAATAACATTAGTATAACTATTTTCACCACTAAATTTTAACGAATATTACGCACTTTGCCAGTTGCCAGTTGCCGGTATAACTAGTTATTTGCCCTCTAAATACAGATACAAATGTTTACCTAACAAAATAGTTATGTAATGTTTGTGCCGCTATCGCAATGGACATCATTAATTAAAGGGGAAAACGCGACCTAACATACAATTTTCAGTATTGTAGACCAATCAAAGTGTGCTATTCTATGTACTGAATCACTTTTGCTTCGTTTGTTTTATTTGTAATGCTCTTCACTAGCGATAGTTAATGTAATTTATTCTCCACTTAATTTTATTTGTTTTATTGTATAACATCAGCACATTTTACTCCTTACGGTTACCCCATCTCATGATACCAATAGCTATAATGGCTTTTTTCGGTATCATTTTGGTGTCGATCATTTGCCTCAAATTTCAAAACTAATCCGTAGTGGAAATGGTGGAAATGGGCGAATACCAAATCACATCAGTTATTACAATGAGTGTATTGTTATTAGTATAATTGCCATTATCGATACGTACAGTCCATATGCCACTTTTCTGCTTGACCAGTCATTCTCAATAGAGCGCTATTCATATGCAAATCAATGAACATCATATTGAAAGCAAAATTCATTTGTACTGTACAAACACAAATGGGCGTCCAATCTGGCAAAGCGAGAGAGCGAACGAGAAAGCGGGTAAAGTGAGACACTGAGACACTGTAAGATAGATAGTCCCAGTGAAAGCGCACTACAGTCGATACAGTTGACGTGCAAACACTCTGCTAGCAATTATGTCGATTTAAACCAAAATAAGAATTATTATATCAGTTATACGGCATACAAGTATGCACTGGTATATGGGAGTGTATGGTAGTATAACGTAGTACATGCTAGTGTATGGTAGTATATGGTAGTACTGTATATGCTACTATTTTCTCCCTTCAACTGCAAACACTTAACAAACATTATGTCAATAATGGTACTCATGTGTATTCAATTTTATAACCAAAAGCTAAAATAGAGGAAACAAATTTAAAACTGATTGATTGAGAGTTTTCGTTTTTTTCGATTTTTTAAAATTGATAATCAAAAACAAACAAGCATTATATGAAATATGAATATATATTTTAAAATCTAGCACTAAACGAATATTAGAAAATACTAACGATTAACATTTCTCAATCAATTTAGCTGCTCATTAAATCGATGATGACTAGAGAAATCATCAAAAAAAAGTAAGTCAACAGTCCATTTAGTGATGTTGTCACGTCTCGCTAATTAGTTTGTAAATGTTTAGCCATGCGATTATAGATTAACCATTTAATGTTCACAACAAATTATTATCATTAAAATAACTATTATGTGACAATTTTTTGTTAATTATTTTTAGCTTTTATTTAATTATAGTGTTTTATTGATTTTATTAATATTCATTGACTAAATGAAAAAAAAATTATTCGTCTCAAGTAGAGATGAGCATATTCTACACTTTATACAGTAATTTGATTCCCATACATTACCGCGAAACTCATTACAGCGAAATTCATTACCGCGTGGTCAATACAGCGAACACTTTTTACCGCGAAATTCGTTTCAGTGAAATTTGTTACCGCGAATATTTAATACAGTCTAACTAATAAAATTTTACATAGAAAATCTTGAAGTATAAGCACATTTCGACGATTTTCTCAGGGGGGTCAGAGCATAGGGGTGAAAATTTCTCTGAAATGAAATTCGCGGTAATAAACATTCGCTGTAATGAATATTCGCGGTAATAAATTTCGCTGAAATGAATTTCGCGGTAAAAAGTGTTCTCTGTATTGATCACGCGGTAATAAATTTCGCTGTAATGAGTTTCGCGGTAATGGACGGATACGCAGTAATTTAGAATATCATTTTTTAAGTTTTCATTAGTTTTACTACTGTCTGAATAGTTATTTTGCATTTTCTTTAAAAATCGTAGACAGTATTTAGGAAATATTTCGACCAGCACTCTGGTCCTTATCAATCCTAAATGAATATTATCTGTTTGTTAGCTAAACGTGAGAGAAGTGACACGTAACTTGAGTCCACCAAATGGTCTTTCGCTGCGTTTAAAGCAGTTCACTAGAAATTAAGCAATTTGTTTGACAACTTTAAAGCATAATTTATTTCATTCTCTTAGATTAGAACTTACGCTATAACTTGCGGAACATTTAAGTGAAGCACACATTCTTGTGGATCATAAAAAAGTTTTCATATATCTTTAATACATAATAAAAATAGTTGTAGTTTAAAATAATTTTATTAGAAGATTGTTTTAATAATTTAGCATAAAATTCACAAACACATTACATACAGCAAACACTAGAGTCTCTATTTCTTCGAAAATGCGACTTTTTTGTTGTTGATTAAAATTTTCGAAATTTTAAATAGTTGTGATTAATAACTCATTATATCATTTCAATTTTCCAAAATCTCGTAAATTTAAAATTTGTCCGAAATTTCCAACTTTTACAAAAATATGGCTAAAATCAAGGTGTTTCAGAAAAGGTAAATCCTTCATAAATTTTTTGGGAAGTTGAAACGCATTATCTCAAAATTTTGAAAGTTCAAGGAATTATAAAATTAAAATAAAAATAATTTTAAATTTTTATAAAAATTTTATGTTTAATATCAAAATATTGTCCGTTAAAACACATGAGTTTTCAATATTATAGATTGAAAATGTCTGAAAATTTCCGAATATAAATCCAAAAAAAACTATTTTTCACCGAATTTCCGACCGAAATTTTCCTGTTTTTGTTCCAAAAAAGTAGAGACTCTAGTAAACACACAAATAATTTTGAAGTTATAGAATTCTCAAACCTAAAAGGACTGCGAACAGACATTGTCAAAACCATAAGCTTTACTTTATATATAAAGTAAGCTAAAATCTCTTGGAACGATTTTAATCTTGAACAATGGAAGGGTTGAAAAAGCTATCCACACTCTTAACCCATTTGATATAAAGACGAGTCAAATAAATATTAGGATAAAGTGATTCAGGTTTAACTCAATTATAATTTTACTATATATTAATTTAAAATAATATGCATAAGGATTATGTTTAAAATTTTTTAATATTTCCTAATTTTTATTCTAAAAACTCGTTTATGTGGAAATACACTGAAGTGAATAAATAAAAAGTATTATGTGATAGAACTCGAATTTCCTCGCTTATATCTATTTCATGAGTTAACTTTTGCATAAGAGTTAGTGATATTAATCTAGAGTTGAAAAATGCAAAAACTTCTAAGATTTTATTTTTTTAGTATTAGAGCTTATGATTAATGTATATGTATTACTAATTTAGACATACAAATTAAACTTACTGATAGCTGCAAAACATTTTAACTAAAATCTCAATTTAATTAATTCTATAAAAATAAGAATATAAAACTAATAATATTTTTGGTTTTAATGCTTAATATTTCTCAAATTTTAGATTTTCTCAGATAATAATATTCAATTTTTAAATAAAATTAATTTAAATGTGACTCAAAATTGTATTTTCTTACGTTTGTGCGCGAATCACTATTAAACAATCATTTATTTAATTAATTAGGATAAAAGGAGAGGATTTCTAGTTTTTAGAATTTTATTTTTTGTATGATGATTGGATTAAGACTATCTAATATGAGCCACCCGTTAGTTAAGAAAATCAAGTAAATTACCTTAATTTTTTATTTCTATGAAATCTAATCATTATTTTAATTTAATCACTTTAAAAAATAATTAAATTAAGTTCACTCGTTAACATTGCTAAAAAATTTCTAAGTTTGTAAAATGATAAGAGAATTACAAAGCTTGTAATAAAAATAATAGAAATGAAACTAAACAATAAAAATGTTACTAAATGTTAAATTATTAATAATGAAAATTCAGATGAAAAAATAAGTTAAAGTTTTTGTTTAACTAATAAAACGAATGAATATAATACGTTAAGTACTAGTAATTCGTTAGATGTATATTCGTAACAGCGCTGTAACGCTGTAACAGTACAGTATATGTAATACTTTATTGGCCTGAAGATAGATAACTAAATTTAATTCAATATAGTGCATGTCTAAGCAATGCAAACACAGCTATGAGTGAGAAGAGTTCATTTATTTAGCTGGGCTTTCATAAACATTGATATTTCATTACAATGAATAGTAATTAGGGTCTGATTCTAATTAAAACGAGCGTTTCAGAGGAAAACTCAATTGTTTATCTTCAGTTGGCATGACTTTAATGTTTGAATATATTACACATAGCTTTCACTTAAAGAGTAAATGAATGAGCTTTTAAATCATTGAATTGTGCTTATGCTTCATTTCAATCTTTATATTCATGTTCTAACTTTTCTCTAAACAAATAGTAAAATTCATTTAGAAAATGGACATATATTAGCATTAAAGACATAACAGAGACTAATGTGGTAAATGCATACTTTTTTAGCAATCAACCTATAATGCAATAGTGTTCACCTCTAACCCATTGCGTGAAACGAAATCACTTATTTGATCGATATATTTCAGTATATATTGAATATATTCAATACACTCATAACCATTCTGTAACACATAAATCACAGATACACTAAGTAGCGAATAATCAAAAGTCGTTTAGCCTCAATATACGAATACTGGTATTATTAAATCGATGCAACCGAGTATGTCATAAATATTCACTAATATTTTTATATATTCAATATTGTCATTCATTTAATATTAAAATTAGTAATGAAGTAGGGATACGCTAAAAATGTACAAACTTAATACGAAAACTATTACTCTATTGTCTTTTAGTTAATGAAAAAAAGTTGTGCATTATATAATGCATTGAGAACTTAATTTATATATGAATTACCATTACTATTATGAACACATTGTGAAGCTTTATTATATTTTATTTTATTGATGTTTCGTTATCAAAATAACTTAATAGATATTCTGTTTAATATAGTATGTGTACATCAATAGTTAAATAGATGTTTTCTGCATTCATAGGCAAATAACATGATAACTAAAAAAATTATTTTTCATATCATTATAACATCATTAAACGAAAGAATATATTAAACGAGTCTTTTTTTAAATAATACTACGAAATCTTTTTATACGATAATTTATTGTATATATAGTTTCATTTTTAAGTTACTCATAAATTATTTATATAGTTATCCTATTTTATTATTTTCTAACAAAGATATATTACATTTTGAACATGTTCTGCCTGTAACGTACTTTTTTGTACTATTTTAAAGCATTTATTAGTTAAAACTATAATTTAGTGTTTTAATAAATGTATCCAAGAGACCTGTCCGTATTTTCTAATTAATTTTATTTCACTTACTGGACAGTTTAAACTGTCCAGTAAGTGAAATAAAATTAATTAGTGTTTTAAGTTATACCAAATCAGTGCAGTTTAATTAATAGAGATATTCTTTTGATTCTTTCCACTGTTCGATTTGATAGAAAAATTAACACTTTGTTAATTTATATCGTTAAGAAACAGATCGGTAAAAGTGAATTTCAACTTAGCTCACGCCCGCAATGTTGAATTAAAGGAAACCATAAAACGAGCTCACAATCATAATGACACAAGTAATGGAAGTTCAGAATAATTTTCTAAATTTGAAATAAAAGGAATGCAAACACAGCAGTAGAGATATTATAATATCCATTAGCTCCACTTTTATTTGAAAAAATTAAAATATAGCTAATTTTTGATGAGTTTTCTAAATGTTTGATTTTATTAGTATAATTGAATATAATCTTTCCAACATTCAATAACTTTCAAAAATAAATTTATCCTAAGTTATTATAAAATCTTTAGTTTATTCCCAGCTTATAGATTAATAAGCTGACACTTCCCAGTTTCAGCTCAATCTCCATCGAGTTGAATAATAAATCGGCTCAGCTCATAGAAAAGGCCTGAGCTCAGCACAAGCTTTCAATGGTTTTGAGCTTATACTTATCTTTATTGATTAAACCCTAACAAGTGAAGCCACTTTCAAATATATTAATTAAAATTTTTTAATTAATTTTAGTTTTTAATATTAAATAAAAGAATTATAATGAAAAACTTTTCAACATTACAATATGGTAATTAAATTTAATTAATATATTGATATAACCGAAATAAAATGGAAGTTTCCATTTATCCTTCATAACGAGTTACATACTCATCTAAAAATACTTTGATCAATATTTTTCACAAAAAAAAACAGATTTAAAAAAGTGAAGCCCACAATTAATTTCTTGTAAAAATCTTAAATATTTAATGCTTTATACAATTTAAAATGACAAAATAAAACAAAATTATGATAAAGATAAAAGATCAAAATGATAAACAAAATGACCATTTTTAAGCTTTTTATCGCACCTGATTGTGATTATTTATGATCATATGATTTATTTTAATTTTTTACAAATACTGTAATTTAATTGTTAACTTTTATGTAAATTATAAACCTTAGTTGATTTTTTTTGGTGATTATATACGCTACAATCTTATGACCACTATTCTGAATCTTACTTGTTTTGGCGTCGGGGGGCGAACCAAAAACAGAGTAAGTACGCCCTCTGGGTAACTCTGGTTGTGAACGCATACGAATGTCAAGAACCAAATAGCCATGGATGAAATTAAGTCATATACTCAACTTTAAACATTCTGTAGTAGTTTAATATAATTTATAGGCTTAATTTATTGCCGTGTATTACCAAATAATATTACGGTATTCCAATATAACAAAATTATCACTTTAATTAAATCAACTTGCATTAATGAAGACCCAAAGATAAAAAATATTCATATCTATTTAATTAAACTCAGTCTAAAACAGTCATTCATTTGTAAAATAACTTCTCTCTACATTTACAACTAGTTTGTTAAAATATTGTGTAGACTCTAAGGTAGGCTTTATTAAGTATTACCAAAATTAGATAAAGAATTTATGTTACGAATATTCTTAACTCTTATTCATATAAATTTACGCTTAGTTATTAAAGATTATAATTAAAAGTAATAATTTTAGAAAAATCATGTAATGATTTAATAGCCAAAATATTTAAATAAGACTTTATTTTGATTTTATATAACTTTTCTTTTATCTAACTATAAAATAGAAATCGAATTTTGTAACTTCAACTTCAATGGAAAGGCATTGGAGTTGGAAAAAATTAGCTGAAATCGAAACAAACATAGAAATTTTGTTTTCATCGTAAAGTCTAATCTGGAAATTTTTTAATAGGATTGTGGTTTCGAAAATTTCATTGGAGTTGATTTGGAACTGGAAAATAAAAATTTTAATGGAATAAAAAATGTTTAAATCGAAAAATCTCGCAAATTTACAGTCTGTAGTATTTTATCTAATAAGACAAAATTTAGTATTGTTACTTTAATTTGAAAATTAATCATATTTTATTAGTAAAAATAATTAAATAAAATTGAAGTAAAAACTGTGATCGAGTTGGATAAAAGAAGATGGAAAAAGTTAAACTTAAAATTAATGTTTTAGCAAATTGTGATATAAATCATTGATAACCAGCAGGAAAAAGTAATAATTAAACTTAAAAGTTTTGCTTTAGAGTTATAGTAGATTTATGAGCAAATATTTTAAGCAATCAAAGTAATTATAACTCAATATTTTTTAAGTAAATTTACAAATAAGAAAGTTTTCTATCATAATATTTAGCTTTAGTTAAAAATAAAATAACAAATTTTTATTAACTCTAGATTCAATTTTTTTACCTGATATATTCAATTGAATCTAAAACTTTGGTTCGTTTAAAAGATAGAGAAATATGAGTGATTTAGTAAAATGAAGCTTATCTACTCTCAGTATATATCATAGCAAAGTATGCTATTAACGTAAAATAATTAATTGTAAAAATCGATGCATAAAAACATAGATTATATCAATAATGGATTTTTAACGACAGCGTTGACGCTTGCAAAAGAGCGCTATACAGGTATTAAGTCTTATTAAATAATGAAAAAAATTTTGGCATCAGATTCACAATTTTTATTAATTATATATTATATAGTTTTTGAACATACTAATCATATTAATTTATTTACACATTAGTGATTGAATTGTGCGATAGTATTAGTTAGAGATGTACTCAATTAATAAAACAATTGAAGCGTTTACAGCAATGGATTGCTTATCGTTGCTTATATTTAATGCATTTGCTATTACCTTCTCAAATATGAGTATTAGATTGGCGTAAAGACTACTTTGATTTGTTCCCAACTTTTTATTATGAACGCTTCAGTTGTCAGTGTGCTTCAGTCCCCATTATAGCGATAGATATATCTATTACTGTTACTATGACTGCTTGTGTTAACTCACAGAAAACAGAATAGAGCAGTAATCGTAATACATATATACAGTAGCCGTAACAGTAACAGTAGTACACACTCTACACACTCTTCACTGCTCTAACTTATCAGCGGCCAAAACGTTAGTCTCAGTCTTTCAATGAGTTTTCCCCACTTTAATCCGTAAAACATGACTAACCTTTTGTAAACCACACGATATGACTCTATGCGAAGTTAATCCTACGAAAATCAACCAAAACATGATTTGCTCTCCGCAATACTATTGTCTGTAATATGATTTACAGCAAATTTAAGCAAATATTCTGTACGTTTAAATCTATGAAAACAGAATAAAGTGTAAGTATTTTAATTTCATGCCAATCAAAACCACTTTGCAAATAAGTTTGCTTTATCCGATTATTACTCATTCAGTTTCTCTATTAAATTATAATAATTACGAGTTGTTAATTGCGACAATTACTAAATTTAATTTAGCCTCATATCAATTAATTAAATCTCTATAATGTTTTAACATCTGTTCTTTAAAAATAAATATTTTTAAATGTTAATTGTGTTAAATATTTTTTCATTATAAGAATTACTCAACAATTGAAAGAATTGGATGCCAAACGAAATATCATTTACCAAAATCTATATACTTTTATGCTAAAAAATCAATGATTTTAATTATGTCTAAATCATATTGACTTAATATTATTAAATTTTTAATTGTTCATTAAGAATACAATAAATTAAATTATAATTAATTCATTTAAATTACAACAACTATACATTTTCGAAAAGTTAAAATACTTTGCATACTCCCGGGACTTATGACGTATGAGTATAAAAATCTATAATTATTTTAAAATTGACAATATAGTAATTTTTATAATTAATTCTTAAGCACATACTAAATAATTTTTTTTGAATTAAATAACTGTTTCATTAAATTTTAAATTCGAAACGGAGTTATAATTGATTTTGAATCAATCAATAAAAGAAAACAAATTTGATTATAGGGTTTGCTTACGCTATAAACTAATATTAAATAAAAACAAAATTGGTTCGTTAGTTGAGAATAGTTTAGTTTACTGTAGAATAGAATTGCGTTTTACTGTTTTAGCTGTTCTATCTGTTCTATTTGCTGACTCTTATTTGTTAGAAGATAATAGTCTGTTATGTGTATTGCTATTACAGTGCTTATGTGCCGCTAAAATGTCATATGAAATATGGCATTAGGGTATAGAATGTATGGAATGGTAAGGCACAGTAAGGCATGGTAAGGCATGGTAAGGCATTGGAATAGCTATGGCATGTATTGCATGTATTGGGTGCAGAGCAGGTGCACTCAATTGTTGTATGTCCTATTATTGAAGACATAAGGGAACTTGAAAGCTGAGACTCTTGCGAGTTACTGAACATCTCTCAACATATCTTTAATTGCTTATTGCTTTTCAACAGTTCGTCGCTAAATCTGATTCAACATAATTTATATAACTTTGCTTAGTTTTGATCGAATATTATTACTATTACAGTATTAGCGAATGCAAGTTATGTTGGGTTGAGTTAACGCTTCGTTACATATAAGCGAATTTTGTGAAGCGAATCAACATTTATTTGCAGTGATGCTGCAGTTCTGGTTATTCACTCACAGTTCTCATCCTATTCAATAATGTATTCAACTAGTTTTTCCAGAAGTTTTTATTTATATGATGTGATGTATGCACTAATTTTATGACAAAATCTACTTCACCCGTAATATTTTTGTTTGTTTCGATGCAAATGATGATTGTGTTACCGAGTGAAGTAGAGTCGACTCTTACTCGACACTGTTATACCGTATAACGTATTCCGTATTCCGTATATCGTTATAGTTATGTGTTATGTAGTTAGCATTAGAATAGCGTTTCAATACAAACATTATATTATATAAAATGAAATTATGTAAATGTTTTGATTAACTTCTTTATAAAGTTCTTTCATTGGATAACATTATTAAATCATTCACAATGAGATTATTGTACTTTATTTTTTTTATTATTAAATATAATGATCAAACACCGGATTTTTTGTTAAATTCAAAGCAAATATTTTGGATACAATCTGACTTACAGTATACGAGTTCAGTTTAATGAAATAGCTTAAAAATTAACTGAAAAATCACGAGATGTTCCTTTGAAGTGAGATTTTTTGGCTGAATTTTACAGTATATGACAAAAATCTATTATTCAAACTACAGGGTTTGCAAAGGTTTAAAGGAGAGCGAAAAATATTTTTGAAAGGGGTGTTTAAATTTAAAAAGGCATTTTAAAACAAGACCGGAACATTCATAATTGAGCTCACTTTTAGCGTCTTAAATAATTATCGTCGTTAGTATCATATTGATAAGCTAGCCTTCTCTATATAAAAAGTGAGCTAAAAATTCTTCAAACAAGAAACCATTTTTATCAATATTAAGAATTATTAATTTATTAACCGATTAACAAATGTGAAATTAGAATAAATCCTACCTCTGTTTGTGTAGTTAAAAAAGAAAGGCAAGCAAAAATAAATTTTTTGCATAACTTTCATTAATTTTTTCTAAAAATTAACATTACAATCGATGAATACTTAACAATAAAGTTACAATAACTCATAAAATATTCTAAATATAATTGTGACACTTGATGTTTTACTTTCAAATTTTATATTTTGATCTAATTGTTACAAAAAATTTAATGAAATAAAAATTTGATTAATACATAAAAAACCGAAAGACAAATATTTTCATAGTGAAATTAATAAATCAATTTGTTAGAAGCAAGACTACTAGAATTAAGGAAAATGTGAAAATGCGACTTAACACTAACATCAATATTTTTATTTTAGTGTGTTTTCACATTTAAACTGATTATGGATTGCTTCAGTTTCACGCAAATAGTATAAGAAGAATAATTTATAATTTATGAATCAGAATAACTTCATACCAATAAATTATACATTATTATAGGAAGAACAGACATTTTTATTTTGCACATTTAACGTCTCAACCATTTTTATATTTACAAAAATATTTTATATTTTCAAACTTTTGATTAATTATGTGTTCTTTTTTTTCTTCACCACTAAGGATTGAGCCAAAACTAACGGAGACATAAATGAAAAATGAGTGAAGGCTCAATTCCTAAACCCCTAGAAGTTGCAAAATAAAAATACAAAAATAGTCAAAAGTTCTTAAAAAATTTTCATTTTTATTTATATGCAATAGAATTGGCACACTATATCTGGTTTAAACTTTAACGAATTAGGCATGAGAAGCATCATACTGGTCGGTGGCCTTTATGTGATTGCTTCGTTATAATAGAAACAAGCGTCAAATCGTTGATTAGATTAAATTTGATTCTATCTTTTAAGAATTTCCGTACATGAAATGATCGGTTCGGTTGAGATTCATTAACTAACTGAAAACAGTAGGCAACAATAGGTATACATATTGATACATATGAAAGAAAACTCCTGTTTAATTGTTTTACTCCCTTGTATATCTAAAAAATGAAAATGTAGAAAACTTCAATCTTTCTATTTATGTCTGCACACAACACAGCGTCATATGTTAAATGCGTAGAAGAGATATTAAATGATCAATTGTATCACTTTAAGAGGAGTTCCAGACATAAATAAAACTTATCATAAAACTCAAAAGCGGTAAATAGTAATAAAAATTCGTCTGATAATGTATATTTGTAGAATTTCACCATAAAATTGTCTGAGAACGTTGATTCAGATTTTTAATTTTTTTGTGAGTTCCACATCCAATTTAATACAAACCTTTTGATTTTCGGCTAAAATTTTCGGAAACTCATTTCGGATTTCAACATTTAAAATTTTTTTTCTTCTATTTTTCATCTCTTCTAATTTGAACGCAATGTTTCTAAATAATTTTTTAAAAGTTCGGAAAGAATTTTCAGTTTAAGTATTTAAAATACAGAATATTTGCTTGAAACACAGCAATTGTTTGATTCTTTTAAAAAAATTAAATAAATATCAAAATATTGCTTTGTTGCGACAATTTATAAAAAAATGTTTAGAAAGCCTTAACATACAGCACTGTTTTCGAATGTTATAGTAAGTAAAGTTAATTAAAGTTGGAGTAACTCATAGTTTGCTGGTATAAGCAGATTATTAAGAGTAGACAGAGAAGACGCACAATAATCGGTATACGAAAATCACTATCACGTCTTTTCTCGAATCACCTTTCAACTGCATTAGTTGATTAACATCTAAAAGCAAATCATTAAGCAAGCAAACGACTTAATTGAAAAACTAGTATAATACTGTGTTACGTGTTTTTTAAGCTTTCTTACATGTATGTATAAAATTACGCTTATATTGCCGATGTGTGATACGCGTTATGGATAGAGAGGAGCGTAGTGTTTACTCTTTCTTATTTGAGGACAAAATTGATAAGAATGAATAGAAGTTTCATTTTAAAAGCAAACACTTGTTTTTTTAAAAGAAGGCAATAGTCTTATAGCATATTCTTTTGTGCGCAATTTATTATTACAAGTGAAGATTTTTCATTATTACAAACCAAATATCCGGCGGTAATAAATTGATAGAAATCTGTTGTGAACGACATCACTCCTCACAAGATTCACTAAAGAAATCTTTTATTGCGAAAATAGATTTTATTTATTCTAACAAATAGCTATAAAAATTATATACCGTATACAGTATATGGTAGATGTACCGAATTATATATAAAAAAATATTAATGAAATGCTTTAAGTTTTCGTATTATATATTTTTGCCGTGATTTTAGGTATATTTAGTTTGATAACAAACCCCAAAGAGACCATAATTTGTTAGTAACGAGATATCGCGATACATAGGTTATAAACATTTCCCTAATAAGAGTATTAATGTCAGTCTTGTTAGTTATATCATTAGAAATGCGTTTGATATTTCATCCACAATCTAACTCATGCTCTATTTTTGCGGCAAAAGCTTATTACTGGTAGAGATAACAAAAAAGATTTCGATCAAAACTTAACTACGCTTTAGACTTTATTTTTTACGCACCGAATACGCTTTACGCTATATTTTGCTTCCCTTCTCGCCTTTTATAACAATCAATTTTGTATTGTGTATGAATATTGAAACTTTATTATAGCTTTAATAAGCGTAACCATTCGTGCAAGTGTTGTATAACAGAAGAATTGGGAGGCATGTGAACATTGTGTCCCTTATTGCGCCTCATATACAATATTGTGAATGCATTGCACATACATTGTGCCTATAATATTACAATTCTATTTTGGTGTGATTTGTCACTTTTTTAACAATTAGACATTTGATGGATCCTTTTTTATAGCACTAACAGCTGCTCTATTAAATCATATGCTATCGGTTATAATATACGGTTAATAATGGCAAAAAGTTAGCGGTCGTATAACTTATTTTAACATAGCTTCCATTAAGATGTCTTTTTAATTCAATGACACTTGAAATGTAAAATTGAGTATCGTTTACCATCTGTTGTCTTTGAAACCTTTCAACAAAAAATGTTTTATGTGTGAACACTATTTCAACTTAAATTAATCCATGATGTGAGCAGACATTTGTAATTTAAGGTGTTCACAGTTGAAACAATATGAGCTTTTTATGTTTTTATTTGTTGTGAATAAATCATCAAAATTGTATCTCAAAATTTTATAATAATTATCTTAAATTTTTATTTAGTTTTTAAATACATACTTAAAATTTATTATAATTTACAGTACATAATAAATTTTTAATATTCTACTTAAGCTTCAAAGTTGTATGTATGATACACCGAGAATATTGTAGTAAACAAATAAAGCTAAAAACATTGTTATATTAAAATTATATTTAAAAATTGCAGTATTTGACGAAAAAATATAGCAAATTAACTTAACCTAATCTAAACTAACAAAATTAATTAAGAATATAAAATTTTGCGATAAATTTATGTCATTTTTTGAATTTCAACATTAAGCATAAAGCGCGCTATTACTCTTCGAATTTTTATAATCTATTACAACAATAGTGGCAGTATATCATACAACAACCATTTAGTGCAGCTTAAGCTTATTATGATACATATTAAGCCTGCCTTTTGATTAAATTAACAGAACAGTACTATAGTATTATAAAAAAATATAAATTTTCATTAACATTAACATTAACATTCCCATACAAAACATTAATATTCATAGCATACGGATAAATGCAAAAAAGCAATACTTTAACTTCAGTATTGTTGTAAAAAATTTTATTCATAACTTTTTAAATATTATTTAAGTTTACTACATAGTTACACAGTGGGGGAACCCCTAGAAAATCTCTCCAGAAAAACTTGATCACCCCTCCCCGAAAAATTGTCGTTTAAATTCGATGAGTTTTTGAGACCCTATAATTTTTGGCCAAAATGAGAAAAATTGTCGTTTAAATCCGATAAGATTTGACCCACCCAAGAATTTTTGTGGCAGACCCCCCCCTAGTGTAACTATGGTTTAATATTAAGAGCGTTACTGTTGTGTTGCTTTTATATTGTTAAAACTAAACAAATATATTTTTACAACATTTTTACACAAGTAAAATAAACTACAACCGCAAAAAAAATTTCGTTTTTGGCTTTGCACATATATTTTCAAATATTTGAGTAAAATATTGGCACTATTTTAGAATACTATTTATGCGTATAAACATTGTAAATGCTTTAAAATGATTAATCAAAAATGAATATCGCTATCAACTGTATTAATCCTATTATTCACTGTTAATAATAAAATTTTAATTAGAAATAACTTCCTTAAAAACATATCAAAACAAATAAAAATAATAAAATTCAATTTAATGTTTTGCATTCATATTATTCGTATGGTATTAATTGTAATCGAATTAAGGCAATATTCTGTGTTAAAATATCCTTTTCAAACTATGATAAATCCATGACCAGTTAACAGCTAATAATATACCGATTGATATTACACTTAAAATAATTCGTTTTTTAAGACTAAAAGAAGTGCTGAAAGAATAAAATTTCTTATAAATAAAACAAATAAGAGTTATTGAATGATCAATTTCAAGCAACAAAAGGAATATGTGACATAAAAGTTAAGGAATATTCTATTCTTTTAAACTTAACGAATAAAACCTAAACCTTTAATATAACGCAAATTTAAGTTTACTTATCTTTTTCCTCAATCTTTTAAAGATTTAGTGAAATGATTTATTATAATTTTATTTTTCTCTATATCTAAACTATTCGATTATAAACATATGCATTAAAACAAAATTTCACATAACATAGTGCGTCACTAATTCACAATAATGTAAAATATCATAAGTTTTATAATGTTACTTAAATTGAGAAAATTAAAATGAAACAAATATGCAGTAAATCTGAGTATAAGAAAAGTTTTTAAAAAAAATTATGTATTATATGGGCTCTTTAATATATGGGAATAAAAAATGTTTACAATAACTATTTATAAAATATTATTACACTCATAAAATGGTTTGCAATATATTGATTAAATTAGAGAAAATTTTCATTTGAAGTGTTTTAAAACTAATCAGAATAGAAGTTTTCCAATAATATTCTAGTAGAAATTTTTTCTTTCAAATTATGGTAAATTAAGTTATAAAAAAAGTCTGAAAAAATTTTTAAAACGTTTTAAAATATCTCATTTGATTGGACAGCAGTTCAATTTAGCAATCGTACGATTTTGATACTGTATTTAACTCGAATCAGTTTAAAGTATGAACACAATGTGAAACTATTTTATAATCATATACTCCTTTTAGAAATTGCTTGAAAAAAATCATTAAATGTTAATAAGCAATAACATATGGCTCTTACTTTCGACTGGCTATACCAGAACTTCGGTTTTTACAATATACTAGAAGATATGAAATATTGACAAAGTCATCATTTTGTATTAAGTAATAAGCGTTTGGTATTGCATTCGAAGAATCTATAGATTATAATTGCATTAGTAATTACATAATTTGCTAAACAAATAAAACATTTAATTAATATAAAATTGCAAATAAGAATCGTTAATTTGTCGGTTTCGGGATGGATTGGAGATAAAATTCGGTCAAAGTATTAGAAAGTGGATAAACTGTTTCTTACTTTGTTGTTTGATGATAGGATGCTTAATAACTTCGCAAACTGCGACACAACTAATCTCATTAAATAATACACTCTTAGTCCATCCAAAACCAAATGGACTAAACTCGATCGCAACGCTTAATTGTGAGCTTAAATATGTTCCCGAGCCATACAAATCTCTCTGTAATGGACACAAGAAATTTATTGTCACTTAAAATCATATTGCGTTTATGTTTCTAATAAATACAAATTACTAATAGATAAAAATAGAAATTACGAATAAAATGTTAAAATACGTTTGTTTTACAAAAGTATTTTTAAATAATTTACAGTATAACTAGAGAATGGCATTTCTGGCGGGCGTGAGAAAAGTTTTGTTTATATTTTTAATATACTTTTCTCACTTCTATAATACCATAGCGAACCCATAACAACCTCACTCCGACCCCATACCGATTCCGTCTAATCCCACACCAATCCCATCTTCGACCTGAGTTCAATGATATACATGTTGAAGGGGTTTTGTAACCGAGATTCAATGATATAGGAGTTGAGGGTATGGGGTCACCAAAGGCGGAGCCTATAACGGGCAAGACATACAGACTTGTGTTTTTACTATAAAACTCGGATTTGGATGTCTGTCGTAGTCAGTAGTGATACACATAAACGGTTCAGTTAAAATTTTAGGAACAGTTAAAGTTAAGGAATGACAGATTGGGTTAAAAATAAAAAATCGGTCAATCGGTTAACTTTTCCTGATTTTTTATCGTGATTTGTAATATATTTTAAAAATTAATCAACTAATGCATCATTCAATTTACAAAATTTTTACATTTACTTTAATAATTTTCTATTATTAAATTTAATTAAGGATTTAAATTTTAGAACGCTTTGTTCCAAGTGTTTATCGAATTTTAAAGACATAATTAACGTTTAAAATGATATTTTAACTTGTGTTAAAGATCTTAATCAATTAAAATAGTAGTATTTTCGTAGTTAAGGGTTAAAAGTTATATATAAAGACTTAACATTTGTGCATTCACTAACTTAGTTGACAGAATAGAAAGCTTTTTATAAAAATTTGTGGTCAATAGTAAAAACAGTGGTGACAAACGCCACATACTGTTTATTTACGGAACAACAGTTTTAGCGTTTGCAGTTTCAGAGCTAAACTTAAGTTTGTTAAAAACAGTAAATTTTTTTAAAGAAACTATTATGAAGAAATATTCAAATAAAAATTTTAAAAGACTTTAAAATTTTTAGTGTTTGATTTTAAGTATTCAATTGAAAATAGCACAAAATAATGTGGTTAAAACGTTTCGAAAAACTACAATATTAGTTATATGTTTTGTAATTGATTTGTATGGTACTCTTACTTTATTCAAACAATTAACGAGACCATTATGCAGAATTGAGTAGAAGTTTTCCGCTTTCGAGCCATGGAATGCCCAAAATGTTCCGAACTGTTGCTTAGCATCGATAAACTTTTTCTTTGCTTGAGATTTAACCTCAAAAATATAGGATGGCCTATAATTAGGCACTGATCTGTTGCACTGATTCGCGAGTATTTCATTAATCTTAAAATAAAATAAAAACAATTAAACTGAATTGACTATAAAAGTGTTTGGTTTACTTGTTGATCATCGAACGATTTCAACTCAAGCCTAACCAAACCATTCGTCAAAATCCAGTGCAAAAGTTGCCACGAATTGCTTTCCAAATCGGTTTCGCCATTAATTGCTGCCAAACGTGGAATTATTACGAACGATGAGCACTAATCATAACAAATCATAAATCCATTCATTATTTGCGATCTCAATATTGATTGATATTCGAGAAAATATATAATAAATCGAAAATGTTATAAATGCTATAAAATTAAATGGCATTAATAATAGTGTATTGAAATATATGAATAGCAGTCAATTGTAACTGACTTCACATAACTTTTGGTATATAACAAATCAAATAACAAATAACAAAGTGAGTTACCAGTTGAGGAAATTGTTTTTCTTGGTCGCTATTAACAAATAATTGCGGGAATGGTTTGAGCACAGAATCGCATCTGTAAGACGTGAGCGCAGCGCTAAACAGCGAAACTCGAAAGTCATTTAAGAGTGCGTTGTTTCTTGATGTGTCCGATAATATTCGAAACAACTCATTCTTCGCATTGTCGCACAAACTCATCATTTATTAATTACCGGTAGATTTACTGAAATATAAAATATAAATAACATTAACATAAAGAACGTCTCATACAGTTTAAAATAATTGGGTGGAGTTTTGAGTGTAGACTGTATTGTTTTGGTTTTCAATACTGTAATAATAGCGCACAAATCAAATACGATTCAACAATTATTTTCTAATTTTTTTTATTTTGATAGTTTCAATATTTGTTTATATTATTATTAAAGCACGGAATATATTTTGTTATCTTAGGCCAAAATATGTAATATTATATTTACTAAAAACTGCCAAAATATTT
>JAQIVF010000096.1:0-36904 GCA_034698365.1 Steganacarus magnus
ATTTTACCAAAAACTGGGAAAATAATCCATTTATTTTCAAAATTTCACTAAAAACTATTGAAATATGCATATAATTTTAATTTCTTTAAAATATGCATGCAAATACTAAAACCTAAATTTTATGCATTATATGCATTTTTTATGCATTTATGCATTATCCGGATCCTGCTAATAACATAGTAGTTAATGATATTAAAAATAAGCTATAATATTTATCCATAAAATTGTTGATTAAAATGGCAATAAACTTTAATATCAATAACTCTGGTATAGCAACTCTATTTTAGCAAACTTTATATAAATGATCGGGACATTTAAATTCTGATGATAAATATCACAACTATTCGGTGAAAAGTTTTTCGGTATAGCTTAACAGCAAATTAAAATTCTTTATCATTCACTTTTTTGTAAACTTATTTCAATTGTAAATTCATTCTATTGTTAAGATAATCACTTCCTCAATCACCGTTAAAAATAAAATTAAAGATAGTGATACTCGTTTGTTACTATCGTTTTATAGCAAATTGTAAACTAGCAAAGTATTTATCAAATTCTATTAAAACTTAAAGTAAACGGTTTGAATATAATAGTTTTCATAAACAGCATAATAAGATAAATCAGTTTTGGGCGTAACATTTCTAAACAGAATAAAGAAATAACATCCGTTAAAATAAAATTATTTTCTAATTTTGACGAATAGTCCGACTTTTAAACCTAAATTAAATAAATATTTTGATTCACACATATATATATATAATATTTTTATTTTTCTCACGGAATAAATAAATAACTAGTTTTGATAGTTATCAACAATTCAATTTTATGTCATACTATGATTTATACAGTTAAATGCATCATCGATTTAAAAACAACCAGATAGAGTTACACAATGTGACCAAAATTTATTATTTTTCTCTTTAATCTAATATTTCTCTGAGATAAAGATAATTATAAAGATAAGAAATTAATTTAAATGAATTTTAAATAATTTTTAGCTAATTTAAAAATCCTTCCAAATTTTGAATTTATCAATTTCAATCACATTTAATGTCTCAACATTAGTATCGAAATCTCAATAACTTATACTATAGAATATTTATTATGAATTTTATAATATAGTTTATATTGATATTTACTGATATCATCTCTCAAATACAATTGTAAATAAGTGCAAAATACAGTATTCCAATAGCAAGTTTTGCTTTTCACATTATACCCAGGGATTGATGTCTCGAGTGACAATATATAAGAAAAAGTTTGAACTAAATAATGGTGATATTGATAAACGGGGAGTTGTCTGAAAGTTAATTTGACTTATATTTGTTGTAAAAATGAACAAAAAATGATTTACTGAAGATTTTCAAAATATTATATGAAAATTAATTTGAGATAACAATTAGATAGTTAAAAATATTTAATAAGTTACAAATAATAATAATATATTTTTAAAAAAATACTCTAATATTGTAAAGGTAAATTAAAAAGTATTTTGTGTTTTTTACTTAAACATTTGTAATAAATTATTGTTTGAATAAACTGCATTTAATTTACTTAGTAAAATCAAAACAAAACCTTTGTTCTTTAAAGTTTAATTAGTTATTCAAAAGAATTTATCGATCTTTCATACTGTCCCATAAGGGTTTTGATTGAGACCTAAAAATATTTCAAGAATATTCAACTCAACCAAAATTCATAAAGTTCTAAATCATGAAAAAGTGGACCAATTTGGACCAAAAGTGTAAAATTCGCCAAATCTTATAGTTTTGGAGAATCTCTAACACAGCGAATAAACAAATAAAATACAAACAAAAGTCAAATTTTACATACAGATTTTACTCAGAAAATTTTCTGAAACCCTAGACTTTGTAGTTGAGGACATACTATAGGGGATAATGTTTGGAATAAAGTTTGGAAATTAAGTAAATGTTTGGAATAATGGGTAATAAATTATTAGTATCTACGTTTACAATAACTTACGGTTTACCATGCAATAACTTACAGTTTGCTTAAATAATAAAAATTGAATTTCTCTTAAGCTATAAATTACAAAGAAAAATATTAGACACATTTATACCAATTTATAAATATATTAATATTTATTATGACCCACTTTATTCTATAGGTTTATCGAATTTATTAGCTTTAATAGTTTATCACATTAAATCGTTTTTTATTAATTGAATTTTGTTTTTTATCAGTTTTATTTAATATTTATTAGCTTATTTTAAAAACAATTCTTTGTTAGATGAGAAATACTTTAAATGCAGTAAATCTAAAACGCTTATTCTTAACAGCTATAATTTCTTAACTTTCAGCATTTATTTAAATAATTTTAATAACTTTTTGTAAAAAAGGTCGAAACTGTCATAATATCTGACTTAGTTTTAAGATTTTAATTTTATTTAGAGAACCTAATTTTAAACATTGATTATATATTTTATTAAAACTGGTGTCGTTCGCTTGTTTATACTTTAATTTTAGTTTTGATTTGATAAGTTTTCATTTCATACTATAATTTATCCCAAAAACTATTTGTATGTTCCGTTTTAGATTCGCATATTCCGTTTTTCATACTATATTATATTTGAATATTCAATTTAAAATCCCTTAATTATGATAAAATCCTTTAATTGTGAAAAAGCGTGACAGATGGAAATGCGTGCAGACATACAGACAAACCCGATCCATATACTTGACTCAAATTGATCGAAGTCAGATAAAAAATACATAATTATATTTTTAACTAATCCAACCAAAACTAAGACCACTCGAGACAATCGAATAGAATAATTTATTATTTTACAAGTAAAATACAAGTATATCAAGTAATAAATAATCGAATCAATATGCTTCTACTTAAATATATTTTAATATTGAAACGGATGCTTGAAACCATATTGCGATTAATAAATTCAAATTTTAAAAAACGTAACATTCTTTAAAATTACAGAAAACAGCCACACATTAACTTAATTCCATTTTCAATAAATATATCAATTAGTAAATGTCAAAACTTTCACAATCAATAAATTTTTACGGTAACAAAACATTTCTGTGCAATACAGTAACATTACAAGTACAGCATTTTCTGTTCTCCTAAAAATATAGTGATTAAGAACATACAAACAATTTAGAATTAGTGTGTCAATGGCAGAGCAGAGAAATTTTATGAATATAATGTTCAATATAATACTATATAATACTCAATACCAAACGTATAATCATTTTTCATAAAGATATCTGTTAACAATTGCTGTTCTTAATGTCAAGACAGTTTATCCCAATTATTAACAGTGTAACCGATAAAATATTTTTTGGAATCAGCTCAACTGCTAAAATAAAAACCCAACGAAAAAATTAAAAACAATTGTTAAACTCAATAAAATTATTGTTTAGTGAAAGCTAAAATCTAAATGACAGGTAATAAAAATTTAAAATGTGGTGTTCCAGTGTTACCTATTGTTACTCAAATTATTTAAATCCAGTTTTTGTGTGCATTAATAGACATATTATCAACATATTTCGATAATTAGTCTAAAGTAGTTTGAAATTTTTTAAAATTTTATTAGATATTGTGATCTAGAATTAAGTTTGTATTTAGTACAGACCTCACTAGATTTATTTGACCCGTTGGCTATAATACTATTTGAAAAAATCGCTATAATACGAAAGTATCCTTATTTTCTAAATTTTTTAAAGAGCCTCCGGTGTTTTTCTTATTTTTCATTTTTTCCATCTTTTATCTTAATATTGCTTACAATGATTATTCTAACAATGATAAAACTTCACTTCTGTCGTGGTTGGCATAGACTATTTACTGTACAGTTACATTTTTAGTTGTAGTACCTCTATAGTTCTACTAATGCAGACGCGCCCTCACTTTTTATAATGTGAAACTAAATAAGAACAGTTTTCTTAGTCTAAAGTGCTTTCCACTCTATAAGTTAACAGTGCAAAAAAAATAAGATAGGCGTCTATTAACGGCATTAAAGTGGATGAGAATTTTAAGTATGTATAAATGCGAAATGTATAACCAAGTATAGTAAAGAGAAGGAGAAATAAATTTACGGACAAATAAGATCGAAACGATTAAGATCTTAATATCTGTTTCACTTTGAGATTTTTGTTAATTAGATATATGGATCAATAATTTTATTAAAATTTATTATTTTTGGTGACTTTCGCTCTCTTTTTACACTAATAATATTTTTTGATCTGATGTTTAATTATAAAAGTCAAATTCCATTATAAAATAGCATAATCAAGTGTAATAAATTTTTAAATCAACGTTTTCATGTATTATAGCCCAATATTGCAAATTCCATTAAAAATCCCTTCTAGTGAGATAAAAAAAGTTTACTTTCTTAATTTTGTGTGCTGTATGGCAATATTAATCATTATTCAGTACTGTATAATCATAAGTGCTATTAAAATCTGAGCAAAAACTCAACTCATAACTCCGTCACTACAATATAATTTATTGTCCTTATATTTTATTACGCCTTTTTGTAAGATTTTAAGGATTTTAACTTTAAATGAAAATTAGAATAAATTATCAATACATCAATACCATAATAGTTAATACTTCACTCGAAAACTAATGTCAATTTGAACCAAAGCTATTAAAATCGCCCACAGACTCAAATATTATGTAATTTTTTAATAATTATTTTTATATTAGAAATTATATTATTAAATTAAATCATTATCGTGAATGAGAATCCAATTCATAAACATTTATTGTCATTTTATTGTATAAGTTATTAATAAAAAATATTAGGATAAAATACATTTACGCGATTCTATGATTTTAAAGTATATATAAAAATAAATAAATTTAATTTAATTTGACACAATATCTCAAATATTATGCAATTTCATGTTTTGGCAAGTATTGCTTTTAAATCGTCGGGTAAAGTATTTATTATTTCATTGATATTAGATCTCAGTTTGGAAATTGTGTGATCAGTGAGTGGCAACTCTTCAGTTTCTGCGTTCGAGATATTGTCCTTCAATCGCAATATCAAGTCAACCACTTCTACCTCAGCCTTGTCTCGAATCCAATCCACTAAATTAGCACCAGTTATCGCTTCAATGTGAAGTACTTTTAGTTTTTGCATCGCTTCCTTGAGTCTAGAGTTATACCACCAAACAAAGTTTGGACAACTAAGGAATTTCCTGTAAAGTCCACTCCAGTCTCCTTTAATACCTGAGGTTAGCTGTGGACCACTTGTTTCGAGAGTTTTTAAGAAATCTTCCGGATTAAACGGCTGTAACCGTGGAAGTCTTTTGAATGGTGAAACATTTTTTTGAAGAGGCATTAAACTAGCAAAATATCTTTCTAATGGTATTAAAAAACTTTGAGTCAATTCAATTAGAAATCTTCTTAATATAGCGCTTTGAACTTCAGTAGGACGTCTACTTTCCACTCCTTTCAACACTCTCTTTAAAATTTCTCTGTCTCTCTGTAAATATGGCTTATATTTAGTGTAAACGCCAGTTTTCCAGCCCAATGTTTTCATCCCTGGCTTTATTATTTTCGTCTTTTGAACATTTGCTAATATATTAAATTCTTAGCATTTCAGAAAACTTGTTCCGCGAAAACTAGTAAAACTTAACTTACATGATGTATATTCGCCGATTCTAACAATGTGTGGCCAGTGTTGCAGTGTTTTAGCAAAAAATGGATTCGTCACACCAAGAATTACGGGAGGACTAGTTTAACGAAAAAGTTGTAATGTAAACATGGATATACAGTATTTTCTAAAAATGAATAAAATTTATTTTCTTAAAATTAGCAAAAATAAAATTATTTTAGAAGTAAATTTATTCAAAAATTGTTCAAAAATGAAATCAGTCCCTTTTCATTTTAAAGTTTCAATTAAAAAAATTTTAAAATAGATTTTTGAGAATTTATGAATTTTTCGAAAAAAATTTTAACATTAAGATAATTTATATTAAAATAATAAGTAACATACGGTGAATGAATTTTTGAAGTGTATTCCTCAAATTCTGAGTCGTGTATTGTAAAAAATGGCCTAAAATCAGATCCATATTTGAGTGGCAATATTAAACTGGTCAACGACTGAACCATTTCGGAGCAAACATCGGGCGTCGGTGTCATCACTGCTAACGGTTGGTTCGTAAGTATTAGCTCCCAAAGAAGTTGAACGTGATTTATGATCGAATTAAATGATTTGTAAATATTTAGTTCATAAATAGATGGAACGATTAATGGATAAGAATTGAGTGATGCCGATGACGATGACGGAGATATTGAGCGCTGAAGTGTTGAAAACCTTATCGAAGGATTTGATGCATTTTCAGTTTGAGGCGAATGATTCAATTTTTCTGTTTTGTTAGGAATATGAAACTGAAGTGTGACACCCATTAATGGAAGACTGACCGTTGAACCTGGTGTCGGTGGTGACCATTGGTCGATGTCGTGACACGCTGTCAGTTAAAAATAATTAGAAGCAATTTCAACAATTATATACTTTAATAAAGAAAATTATAAAACAGCACTTCATTAAATTCAAAACAACGCTTAATATATGGTAATATCTTTAAAATATCGTAAATTTTTTAAAAACAGCGACGAACGTCCACTAATGTTTCGGTTGTTGGGACGTTCGCGTCGAATAAATAATAGAAACACTGTATTCGACGCGAACATAATAACAATTAAAAATGAAAGTAATTTCTGATACCATACCTGCTTCTATACTTGTTAGTCCATATTCAAAGAATTGTGGTGCTATTATTTGTATGATATGCGAGTATAAACAAACAAATGGTAATCTAGTAATGATAACAACAGATTTTTGAAAATATCCGCGTCTGGCTGTTCTATCCTTAACTTGTCGAAAATACACGTAACCGTAAAAATTAGTTGCATCTGCCTATAAATAATAGCGATGTTTTTCAAAAAATATTTCAATAATTGACCTGTAATTACCTGTAAAGCTTGTAAACAGTTTTGATTATATTCCTTAAATAAATTAAGTGTTTTGCGACTTGCGGTACATAAACGCGTACGAAAGTGAAACAAAGTGTCGCCCCTATTAGTATATTAGACACATATTGAATAACTGCTAATTGCTGCTAAACTAATTAAATATTGCGTAACAAATAAAAGTATAATAAGTATAATAAGTATAATAAGCTTATACTTACATACAACCAGAGTTGGAGTCAGGAAACGCTAAGTAACATATGTTTGACTTCTATTTTAAAACAATGATAAGCTAATATGAGTTTAATTACTTATATCTACCTTTACACATATAAGATATAACACTTAATATTACTTACATTTACCTTTAATTGATACACAATACATAATATATAATATATAATACATAAAACAAATATATACCTCTCTTTCAGTCAATTTAACGCATGAAGGATACACTTGCTATAATAATTAATAATTAAATTAATTGATTGGTTCTGTAATATATATTATATATAATATACCTCAATAGACTGTCCCAATTCAATGTCAAACGTGACAATAGCCACGCAATGTATCCATTGTTGTAAGCGATCGAAGGGAAGAAGCGTTTGTCGATCGTATTCAATCAATACGTTATTATCTGTGTCACCATTTAATTTGATGAGTGAGTTAAATGACGATACCTTACGCTTAATACTATTATGCGTTAATGAACTGGTATTTGCTGCAAAATTATGGTGTTTCGCGTAGTTTTCCGAATCAGTTTGATTGGCAGCCATCACTACATCATTGAAATCATTGCACGCAAACAGTTGTTGTTTTGCTTAGGGTTAACGAGTCAGTTGTCGCACACAATATATTGTGCAACAAATCAACACATGTATTGCTTATGTATTCACTGCGCACTCAACACAGTTACTGTAGTGCATAACAGTGTACAGTAATGTGATGTATATCACATCGATTCATATTATAAAAAGTTTTATCTGGTTTTTAAAAATTTATTAAATAACTTATCACTTCAAACATCTCTTTAGGTCGAGGTTCTTAAAATAAATGTAACGCATATAAAGAGCGAAGTACGTAATTTGAAGTTACATGTAAAATGGATAGAAATTATATATTAATGAGATGACCATTTCGTGGATGATTATTCTTAATTAAATACTCAATACAAGAGATGTAAGTTATTGGTATACTTTTTATAAAAAATCAAAAATTTTATTTTTATCTCAATTCAGATACAATTGAGAACTTAATGATTTTATCAGTTATGGCAATGGTTTGACTGTATTGTCGTTTAACATAATTAATTACTGACTAAAAATTGTTGTGATGTCCTTATTTTTAAACATTTTGTTTTAAATTTCTGAAAATGAGTTCCACAAACTCTATGAGAGTCACTAATCCCAGGAAACTCGGGGCCTTTTTCAGATCACTGAACTCCTTTTAGCGTAAATTTTTAAACCTTTTTTTACAAATTTAAGTTTTAATACTAAAAATTGTTAATATTTTTCTTATCATAAAATAAAGAAGTTAAAAGTTTTGCCTTTTATGATATATTAAGTAAATAAAGCTTATTTAGAAACAACTTTTAATTTAAAAAATTTCATTATAAATAAACAAAGAAATTACTGTTAATAAAAGATTAGAAAAGTATTTAAAATTATTTGATTACAAACATAATATTTTCAATTAAATAACAAACAAATATAGAGAATTTAGTTTATGTATTACTGTATATTATGATGTATTTACAATAATTCGATGAACGGCTTAGCAATTGTGTCAGACATGCAGGGAATGAACTAATATTAGAAAAGTTTCTTTTCAAATCTAAACAAGAAGACAACAAAAACTACATTTAGTTAAGGTTTAGGAGCATTCACTTTATTAACTAACGAGTAAAGTCCGTGAACTCCGCCTTCAATTTGTGCCGAAGCTGTTCTCCTTTCGAACCGAAGCTCTCCTGAATACGTACGGTTTCTAATTGAAATATCAATGTTTGTCATATTAATAGATTACATAGTATGGTATATTGCAACACATTATGTTACAAACCTTAGTAAAATTAAACTCTTAGAACCCATGTCTTGACAACCATATCTTATGCCAGTGATTAAATATGGCACAAATCTTTGAACAGAACCCTTATCGACAATAGTACCCGAAACTCCTTGTGCAACGAGAACATTATCGCTTTCACTATCAAATAATTATAAGCTTATCAT
This sequence comes from Steganacarus magnus, assembly GCA_034698365.1. Classification (NCBI taxonomy): domain Eukaryota; kingdom Metazoa; phylum Arthropoda; class Arachnida; order Sarcoptiformes; family Steganacaridae; genus Steganacarus; species Steganacarus magnus. The sequence goes on from JAQIVF010000096.1 coordinate 9,190, forward strand.
TAAATATACCATAAATGTAATATAATACACTAAATATTTATGAAATACTTTTGAAAATATCTTTGTCTACTTCCATGACCGTCTTTTGATTCCATGGCATCAATAGAACCCATTCCTCTATATTTCTTGACCCTCACTCCATTAGAATAATAATACTCTCCCGGAGCCTCTGTAGTGCCAGCGAGTAGCGAACCCATCATAACGCAAGACGCTCCGAGTGATAACGCTTTAATTACGTGACCAACCGATGACACACCTCCGTCAGCGATGGTTGGAATGCCAAATCTTCGCGCATATTCGGAAACTTTGTAAACAGCGGTGGCCTGTGGGCGACCACAAGCCATCACTTCTTGAGTAATACATATCGAACCCGAACCCATTCCAACGCGCAACGCATCAGCGCCAGCGTCTATCAAATTTTTTGCCTGAGATATTGTCACCACTGAAATATATTAATATCTAATTAATATATTCTTAAAATATTAACTTCTTGTATACAATGTTACCATTTCCGGCAACAACTTGAACATTTGGATAGTTTTCTTTAATGTATTTAATCATATTTATTTGATAGATAGAGTTTCCTTGAGAGGAGTCCTAAAGAAAAAACTCATTAACCACTGAACTTATTAATAAATAACGCACATACCAACACAATAACATCAACTCCAGAGTCGACTAATTTTTTAAGTCTTTCTTTGTCTGAATCCCGTGTACCGATAGCAGCGCCAACAAGAAGTTGTTTATTTTCATCTTTGGATGCTAATGGAAAATCGCGACTCTTCTTTAAGTCTGTTCTCGATATAAGTGAAGTTAATTTGCTGTCAGCATCGACTATCGGCAACTTTCCTTTCTTGTTTTTCTCTAATATATCATTAGCTTCTTGTAAAGTGATGCCATCGGGTGCTATTACTAAATCTTCGCCTTTTGTCATCACATCAGAAAGAGGAACGTCTAAAATTTCTTGACTTTTAAAGTCAATATCACGAGACGTCACAATTCCCAACAGTTTTCCTCCGAGTTTGCCGGTATCTGTAATTGGAATTCCAGCAAAACCCCTATTCTTCTTAATTGCGAACACATCACGAACTGAATTATTTGGTCCCAACACTATTGGATCGCGAATAAATCCATGCTTATATTTCTAGATAATTTAAAACTTTATTTGGTTTTTAAAATTATTTTTTAAAAAATAATTAATAGTTTAAATTACTAATTAATTACCTTAACTTTAAGAACTTCTGATGCCTGATAATCAGAAGCACAATTGTGATGAATGATTCCAATGCCACCGCACAACTAATTTCAATATGAAATTATCATAAACAAGTTTCAATTTTTTGTGTGGATATCTTACCGCTAAAGCGATAGCCATCTCTGATTCAGTCACCGTATCCATTGGTGACGACACTAGTGGTACTCGTAATTGTATGCGCTTTGTCAACATTGATGTCAATTCCTAATTTTTTTATCAAAACTTGTATTAGATTACAACTTTTTTCAATCTCAAAATTAAAAAATAAGCTTTATTTACCACATCTTCGGCTCCAAAGTCTATAAATCCCGGAAGTATCACAAAATCACTATATTTTAAACAATTATTGTAAAGAATTAGCAAATAAAATTTTGAATAACTTAATCGCTTACTTATAAGTCAAACCATCGCCAGAACCAAACAGTTCTTTTGCGGACAAACCATCGATTAATGCGTTATCGTCAACACCATTACAATTACTATAACAGTCTCCCTCTTCTTTGGACATATTATTGCTGTTTCTGTTAATGTTATCAAAGTAAATTAAACGAAAAATTCAAACTATATTTACAATTAGATAAATCGAGAAAAGAAAAACTAATATAAATAATATTTTGCTGCTTTTGTTGTTATGGCACAGAGTTTTCGTATGCAGTGAGTTATTCACGTGTTAAGCGCACGACTGATGTGTCGCAAACCAAACTAGAATACTGTTTGCTACTACTGTTATACAGTACTGTAAAATCGATACGTTTGAATATTTTCATCAAAAGTGTTTACTTAACTTTTAAACTCTTATTTGTCGATTTTAACTCAGAAGAACGCAATTATTTTAGAATAGAGAATTTTTTCTGCGTAATTATTTTTAAACACTTTTTAAAAGTAATTTATTTTTAATTAATTTAAATTTATGATAAAAAGCGAGATTTATGATAAAAACTTTTTTCTTGCTTTAATTACAGTTTAATTAACTTAATTTAGCTTAAAATAAAATTCTAATTATATAAATTTTTTTCGTTAAGTTGACTCGAAATATTCTTGTTTTTATTCAAGTTTTAGTGCTTATGCAGCAGTAAATTTAAAGTAATCTTTTTTTATTAATTAGAGCACCAATCTTTTATCAAAACTAAAAAAACTTATTTTTTATATACTGTATACATTATCACAGTTCGCATAATTTATATAATCATTAGTTAAATACGGATTTTATTTATTAATATTTTATTATAAGCTAAAATTTATTTAAATTTTTTTTCTTTCCGTAATAATCGGACCGACAAATAATAAAAAAGATTCATAATTAATATTCTACAAAAGTTATTTGGACTAACATCATAAATATATAAAAAATAATTATTTCTATTAATTTAATGATTCTATGATACTTACTCTTTGGTTTGGATTTCTTTCATCACAAACTTTTCTATATAAGAATTATAGAACTTTTATCGTTCGAAAGCTTAAAATCTATACTTATTTTTCAAGCAAATCAACTCTGCTTTTATTGTGTTGAGGAGATATCAAATAATAAGTAATTGTTTGTGTTCGATAAAAATCTATAGATTTGGTTGACAAGCAAAACAAAATGATGTCACGCTTGTTGAGTAAATAATTGAATAAAAATTTATTTTAATATATGATTTTACTTTTTCTATTGTTACAGTAACAAAAAGTCTTTATTCTGCTTACAGAAATTAATCGAATACATTTCAAAAAACAATTACGCTTCGCAATTGTTTTTCGACCTTCGACTTAACGATAAACCTTTAATCCTTAATTCAGACTTTGCACTCAATAATGACTCGAATAAATTAATAATTAGTTTTTATCATATTTTGCTGATTTATAAAATAAGTAAATATTTTTTAGCCTTCATTGCACCATTTCTCTACAGTAGTTTTAAAGAAAATTTAAGTTTATTTTTTTTTGAAGATGACGTCAAAAATTCATAAAAATAAATAAATTGTTTAAATGGATTTAATTTGAATAATTTTAATTATTTGAAATTACAGATGCGTTTGCAGCAGTAATCATGTTTGGTTAGGAGTTTTGCGAAACTCTAAGAATATAAAATGTTAAAATCAAAACTAAACTAAATTAAAGTAAGAAACACTCGTCAAATTACGAATTTATAACAAATCCGCAGAGTATATAAAAATAATTTATTTATTATGTATTAAATGTGTATTTATGCATATTTATATAGAACATGATCACAGCTTCAATTTCAGACTTTGTGTTCAATGCGCTCAAACAATTCAGTTAATATTACAGTTAATGAATTCTTAATAAAATAAACACCTAAAACATCATTAGCTAATTTCTGATGGCAACAATCAAGTGCGTAAACACTGAGCGTCTATTGTTGTCAATACTAAACATCAAACAGCAAATTTAAATCATTAATAGTTATGTATAAAATGTTATGTTTAGTGCTTACAAACAAAACAATAACTACGATAGGTTTTTTCCTAATGTTAAACTACTATTAAAGCAAATTACAGTAAATATCTAGAATAAAGTTTATATTTGTTAAATATGGTTATGTAAAGGAAAAGAAATGAAGCATTATTTTTAAATATGCACGTTTGTCATGTAAGTTCGCATTCTTTCAAATCAATTGTTTATTATAGATAATATGATATGAATTATTGCAATCAAAAGTGTTTGATTGCACCATTTGTAAACAGTTATCACTAAGCGGTTGTTTAAGTGTTTGTTAACTTATTTCTAATAACTATTGATAAATTATCATTGATTATTGACAGACTGGCCTGAACTCAAAAATTCTCATAAAAGTGGGGTTATTATAGAAAAATTAAAAATTTTCTTCCTTTGTGATAATAATTACGACAGAATAACGATTCAAACTATTTTAATAACAAAAGAATTGATATTAAAAAGTAATGAATTTTTATTTAAATTAAGAAATATTTTTGAGAAAATATCTATACTTTACGGATAAAGTTTATATAAGGATATACTTTACGGATAACCCGGTAAATAAAATTTACCATAACGTTAACCATCTCTTTTTTAGCGTTATAATACTATTTAATTATAAATTAATAAAAACTTACTATAAATTAAATAAAAGAGAGACAAAAAGTTTTGGCCACGCCTGGGTTCGAACCACTTACCATGAAATAACGACGTCGTACGTCGTTAGCTCGGAAATTACTATTTGTATATATTATTCAGTTTTACATGATTTTACCTTTAATAACTTAATATAGAAAAAGTTTTAAATAGTATTAATTTAAAACAAGAGTGGAACACACAAAATATGGCTTATTGATTGTAAATTACTTGATTATAGCTAAATTAAATTAATTATTTCAATATTTTGCTAAAGTTATTTAGATGGGTAAGGGGACGGACGGACGGACGGACAGACACGAATACCAAACATAATGACAAATTTTCGAATTGCCATAAAAATTATCGAATATAATGTTATTCAATTCAATAAAAAATTTAATTAATGTTTGGGTCATGAAAATTTTATATCTCCAGTTTGCAGTAACAAAATATTGTAAAATTCATTTATGAGCTTATCTTGTTTCATATCTTTAATAGATAAAACCAATTATATCCGCTAAATACTGCTTAATTTAAGGAATCGATTAGTAGATATACATTTTGTTTTTTTATTCAACAAAAGCTAAAGGCATTGTTTATTAAAAACTTTAGAATAAATTTATGAAATATAGTTATATGCTTTACAGTAGTTATTATTCTTATTTATCTTTCAACTTCTTTTTTTTCGAATCATATAGTAATATATTAAAAAATTATCAAAGAATATTTATTGTTTTGCTTATTTAATAATTTCAAATGTCAATCAACTTTAGATTCTAATAAAGTGATGCATACGCTCGACGCTCTCAGTCGGCAAAAAACCTACAATCAGCGCTCGTTGTGAAAAACCTATCTTTGTAATTAAATGTGTAATTTTTTAATTTCCATTATATGAAATTGTTTTCAAGTGATTGAGACTTATCGTCATTCTCTGTCTATTATTTTCATTTATTAAGTACCGTACTATGTGTTTACTAAGTGTGAATGTTTTTTAGTTTATAATTATTAAGTCTATGTTAATTGCTAATAGCCATTCTCAATCTGGCCTGATTTATGCAAATTAAATTTTTGCATCTCTTGGTTATCAAAGACTTTATCTCAAAAAATTTAGTTTATAAGTTAATATAAAACGTCGGTTAACTCAATTTTTAATGCATTATACTGTCGTACTTGTAACTGTATGACACGTGCTGCACCTCTACCTCTTAATTACCGTATTTTATAATAAATTTAAGCAGTAAACTATAAAATATTTTGTCGAGAGATATGGTTACAAATCTGTTTTATTATTTTATTAATCTATAAATAATATCGAAATAAGGCTACTTAAATAAAAAACTGTAGGGATATCCATGAGCTTTACTTCGAAATATCGATATAAGAGAGCTAAAGAAAATTGCAACGCATCCCATTCCTATTATTGCCATAACTATAAGCAAAACAATTTAATAATAACGATGCTTAAAAATTAATAGAAATAATGATTAAATACGATACTTTTTCTCTTTTTTGCGTCTCCTTTTCCTTTCATGGCTTCGATCATGAGTATCATACCAAAAACATTGGCCGCATCTGTTAATATATGAGACATGAAAACTTATGCTAACAATTGAAGTGTTTTCACTTACTCAATATAAATATGATATAAGTTTCGATGACGAACTGTCCGCCACTGCTTCCATGCACATACGACACACCCTTCTGAGTTCGATGCATTAGCGGTGGACCACGAATGTGATTCCACATCTGTCCTGAAGTCATCGCCAACACTATCGACTATAAAGTAATAAAATATGAATATTTCTGCATTGATATATTTTGGTGATAACATGTCTTACGAGAGCTGCGAGAGCCCAAGACGTTCGGTTATAGAGAAAATCGAGATTATTTCTTCTCATATAAAGTAATGCTGCGATCAATGCGAACAAAATTAAGAGAGCAAACGTTCCCGAATAGTTCGGAGGACGCATCACACGGATCTGAATGTCGGTCTTCTCGGCAATCCATCGCGCGATTGTCTCCGCAGCGAAACCAACTCTCTGTATGTCCATTTGTTCGGGAGTTTTCACTTTTCCCTTTTCGCTGAAATAAAGAAATACCGGCGCAGAGTTGAGCTGTAATTGTTGAAACACATCCGACCCTTCGTCGTAATCAATTATTCCGAAAAACAGTTTTGACGTGAATTGCGGCGAATATCGAAAACTGTTGGCAACGATACTATACTCATCGCTTGCCTGACGACATATCGTGCACTGTCTTTGCGGCGATAATGCCGTCATCATCACTACAAACGAGTAATTTCTTGGCAATGACTTACTGCCAATAAATGTACGGAACTTTTCCCCATTTAATCGTATCACTGACTTCTTCAGCGATAAGTCTACCAAATGCTGAATTCTTTCGCCAAGAGATAACTATTTTTTTTAATAAAAAGGATTGATAATACAAAAAATGTTTATAACATCAAAATAATCAATATTTACGTCTTTTTTCTTGAGAGATTGCACGCAACATAACACGAATGCAAACACAATAAGACTAGCAATAAATTTGTAATAAATTACTTTGCAATTCATGGTTAATTAACAATTGATCGAGTTCTACATAAATTGAATGGACATTGAAAAGACACGTAACTTTAGTAACAAAATCAGCAGTAATGCAGTGATGATCGAGTGTCGCCAACTATGGGGACTGTTGTATCAGCGCAAACACCAAAACTCAATAACATAACATACACATCATTATGTTACCAACTGTCGGTCAGTGCTCGTAAAACACTTTAAAGTCGCTTTATTCTGCTGACAAAATCATGAGACTAGTCGGGAGTTCCACATTTAAATAACTTATGTGTAAGACAAAAAACTATTTTCAATTTTCAACCACGGCGTGTAAGATTTGACAAACATTAAGAATGGCATTAATAACTTGATTTTAATAGCAAACAAAAATCACAAAATTAAATATCTTAAAGAAATATCAATTATTGGAAAATTTGTTTCGCTTCGGAGTATAAATCGGGAAAAATGTTTTTATAGTTAATTTTCAATAACGAAACATCGAAAATTTAATGAATTTTAGCACAATTACGATCATTCTAGTTCTAAAAATTATCTATAAAAATATTTGTGCTTAAAAAATTTCATTAAAACAATGTGCTTGATATTTAAAACTTTTAAACTAAATTTTGAAAGTAAGCTTGACTTGACACTCGTTTTGCACATTCCGTTTGTATGTAATTAATTTTTAAAAAAATATCGTATCAAAGTAGAATTAAAATAGTAAAACTTTGCAGAATCACTCTGGAAATAAATATAGAATCGTTTATAAATTACTTTGCCTATGCTATAACGCAGCACTTTCACTGTTTGCATAGAAGCGATACTAAAATATGTAACATTTGTGAAAAAAGTTAGTAAAATATTTATGCACATTTTATCCAAAAGTAAAATATTAATATTCGAGATTTTTCACTAATATTTCTGCACAAAACTACTATTTGAAAAATTTTCACTAAAATGTATTTCGATAAAATGTTTTAACTAACGTGAGTAGAAATTACGCTTGAATATAATTCACACAATAAATGATCATTAAAAAAGATATAAAAATTATTAAAATTTTTTAATTTCTCTTCAAAATTCATTCTGTTTTAAGCTGAGTTTTATTTAGACTTACAAACCAGTGTTCGAGTAGTTTTTACTGTAGTTTCTTAAAATATTCGAGTGCTAACTGAAACGAATATTACACAGTGAAGCGACTATTATATTTAGAATGAAAAAATCTTCAGAATGAAGAAGAAAATTAACTCACATTGAAAGAAACGTTTGTGGATTTGATAACATGTCTGTCTATCTTTTTATGTTAATTAGAATATTCTTTATATGCCTGGAAATTTATTTTGAAAGTAAGAATGATATGAATGTTTGTTGCGTAATAATTTTGTTTGTTTAATATTTAGATCATATACAAATAGATTAAAGTTGGGTTTAAATTAGACTGCTTTAATACCGCACCTTACAACACAATATATTGCTATCAAAATTTAAAATTATATATCATATACGGTACATTCATAGATAAGATGGAAAGAACTTTTTGAATGACTAAATATTTTAGATAAATGTTATTTAGCGTTTGCGAGTTCTTTTATTGATTTTGTTTATCCAAAACACGTTTCTTTTCAAAAATATATTCAGTTTTGGAGACCCTATACCGAGAAATACACAAGCAATTCGTGTGTGAAATACAATCCAATAGAAAAATCACAAATTAAGTTATATTTGCAGCAGTAATGATGTGGGTTTCACTTTAATGAGCTAACAAATAACGCAATTGTTCGCATCACTGAGTCTTACCAATTCTCTTATTCATCGCTACCGATGTTAGTGATGCTGAAATGCTAAAGAATTGTTAGAAAGAGAGCGCTCGCGGGAATTTTTATTTTCACTCTATTTGCCCACAATCAGCGAATACTACACACACCGATGAATGAACAGAAAAGACCAGAATTAAAATAGTATGCATGTCTCCCGTGATTTTACCAGATTTGTGTTTAGACTCTGTTTATATATCAACTTTTTTAGCATATTTTTTATGTATAACATTTCTGAGTGTTTAATTTTGATCATCGATATTGTATTTACTTTAAAAATTTCGATTAGTTTCTCTAAGATTCTGTTTAGCTATAAGATATTTTTAAAAATTGATTTTAAAATTCAAAACATATCGTGTTAATAGTTATTTCTTATTGTGTTATAACAAACAAGATTAAATAAAAGCTGTGTAACGTACTCTCAATTTAACCAAATTTGTTATAATAAAATTTTATACTCTTATAAACTTTGAACCATGTGGTATAATATTGAATAAAATTATTGAAAAATGATCGAAACAAAATTTGTGTATGCGATTTGGATTGATTTAAATGGTGCATAATTTTTTAAAAAGCTTACAACTTGGCACTACATGGTCGGCAATTTAAAAAGTTTTAGTGTAAAAATTTCACATGAGATGTTATATTTTTTGCCATATATTTATGTATCTATTTTTATGATCAAAAATTTATCTCGAATCGTAGGCTATCTGCAAACATTGAGATTTTGATGTTTTACAAGTCAATTAAAAAGAGTGACAAAAAAGCAAACATTGACTCAATAGACTAGAGTAAAGGTATCAGCGAGTATAACGTTAATCCAATTTTGAAAAAAGGCTAAGACTTACATCATTAGCTATGCATACAAAATAGTTATCGCTATTTGAGCGGAACATATAAATATAATTTAATTTAAAGTTTATGATAATCGCGATCACAGACGATTGGCTGCTGCGCACAGAGATCGCTCCACCACTAGAGAGATGGGAGCAAACCCTAACTATTGTGCAAAAGCACGAGAACGCCAAACAAATGGGTTGTTCTGCAAGAATAGCTGTTAGAGTGTGAGCGCAATAGTGTTTTTTGCTGATAACATCTCTTTATCAGACCTAATAGTGTTGTGGTCAAGTGATAGCAAAAAAGACTGCCAAACATGAATGAAAATTGATCTTATTATCCGGTGATTAGTGCTTATAACATCTATGATACGTCAGGAGCGCTTTCTATTGAAACAATTATCACTGAATACCTGTGATTCTGATTGTGTATCACCGGTGTCTACGCCTCAAAGTCTACTCTCAAGTCCTAATAAGTCACCACAAAATATTATCGAAAAGGTTTGAAGTTTGTGTAACAATTTATTCGTTTGTTCAGTAAACTTCTCTCTCTCTATTAAACTTTACAAAAGTATTATGAATTATATATTGTTTGCCGTCTTTTAGTAATGCGCAAAACTTAACTAAATTATGTTTTTATAAATAATGTGCAAAATTGAGTTAAACACAGTTTAATGTCTTTAATTGATAATACGTGATAAATATTTGTAATTTTAAAATTGGTTTTCTGCTAATTTAAAGTTCATAAATTACATGCTGTTTGAAACAATTTCTAGTTTTACTTTTACTTCTTTAATAACATACATGTATAACTTATGATTTATTATTATAATGTTGAAACGATTCAATAACTTCTTGACAGTAGTTTTAGCCCTTTTGTGCTCTCAAAACTTTTGGTGTGTTTTTGTTGCTTGTGTTGAATTTTTTATTTAAAATTTCAAATATGATTTAAAAAACACTTATATTTGCGAAAACCGCTCGAGTATCGATAAACACAGTAAAACTATTATTACATGTCATACAGTATAACTACATGAATAATGAAAAGTGTTTTAAACACTTCAAGTAAACCATAAGTCATTAAAGTAAGAAAAATACTGTCAACTGCTGTCATCATAAAAGTAAACTCAATTTTATATTTTAATTGGACGATATTACTTTTAGCTTTAGTAATGAGTAACTTTAGAAGGATAACACACCAATGATTTCCAGAAAATTAGATTTTTTAAAATTAATTTTTGTATGAATTTTAAAATACTCTCTATGATGTTTTAGTTAATCATATAATGATAATAAGAGTGATTTTAAGTGAGTTTAACCAGATTTTAATTAATTAAATTATTTTGAAATATAGACTAAGTAAAGCAGCAATAGTAGTAGAGAGTAAATTACATTATCTCACATTGAATCTTCATCGCAAATACAATGCTCTGTAAGCGGTTTGCATGTTCTGAATGATCTTTCATGTTTTGGTTAATTAATAGTTTTCACTATATATTAATTAAATGGCTACTGTTATGCAATTAACAAAAATCGTTTTAAGGAGACCTGAGAAGCTTTTTGAGAAATGAAAGGTTTTCTTAAGTTATATTTTAAACTTTCATGAGTATAATTCAAACTTTTATCTCTTCTAAATAAATTTTATAATAAAAAATAATAAAAACTTTAAGATGACTTTTGAAGGTAGTTGTGTTAGTTGTTTGAAGAGAAAAAACAAATTTATAATAAAAAAAGAAAAACTAAATGAAAAAACAAAATGCAATAGAGAAAGAGGAGAGAAGGAGAGCAAAGTCAAGTTTTTTTTGAGTTAAAGTGTAAAAATTATTTTTAAAATGTTTGCAGAATAAAAAACCCGAAACTCATTTATTTAGGTAACATAAATTACTAGTCCTTTTTTACTTATAGCCTATCCACTGAGTCTCAGTACTACTGAGAGAATGAAAACATTAAAAATAGTCAACTGATTTTATCATTTTATGGACAAAGATACATGTTTATATATAGGTAATGGTAAAAAATATCTTTAAGATTTTTTTTATCAGATAACTAATAAGCTTAATAAAAAATTTTATAAAATTATTTAACTGTTTTGTTAAGCATAAGACCTATTTTAAAATTTTATTACTCTATTCTTTGGTTACTAATTATAGTAATTAACAAATTGTAAAAATGATGTACTGATGGCGTCAAATAAGAAGACAAACTTAAATTGTTGTGGATATATATATTAGGAAAACAGGGTTAACGATCTAACGTGCTATAGAGTAAATCAAACCTTTAAATAAAATTTACTGTAAAATGTCAGAAATATTGTACGAGAAAGTGGTAAACATTCAAGTTATGAAATGTTAGAAAGCATAAGTAAAATTTCACTTTTGTAGTGCACTAACATATGAAACGTTTTTCTTATTATTTTTATTTATTAATAAAATGTAGAGTATGTGTAAATATTCTTATATTTTAGTGCTAACAACGTTGTTCGTTGTTTTATAAGGCATACCACTGCGAGATTTAATTAAATACTCTGCACAAACTAAATGGAGTTATAGTTGATTTTTAAAGAATTTTGATAAAGAGATACAAATGTTGAAAAAACCAAATCAAAAGCATTCATTTGTTAGAATGATATTGAATCTACAACGTGTCTTATCTCTCGAAATGTCTTAATGATTGATATTTCAAACTGTTTTGCATGTTAACCGCATAACTTTTACTTTTCACTATAAAACTTTCTAACTCTTAGGCCAATATCTTCAAAAATAATTACCATATTAATAAACTTTATTTTTTTGAATTTAAAATAATAAGCCGCAGAAACAGGTGCAGACACTTTGCTAAAACAATATTCAAGAGAAATAATTGCAAATAAATTTATGAATTACTCAAATTAAGTTTCTATTTTAAAACCTTTTTAATGAATTTCTTTCAGGATCCAAAAGAGTGTGATTTGTTTATACATACTAAAAAAATTATTTTATTAAAATTACTAATAATTAATAATTTCAAATATTCCACCATTTTTCAGATTAAATGTGTTAAGTGAGAAGATTTATGATTTATAAGCAAGTTTATGGCAAAAGCAATTATAATACTTTTAAATTTTCAAATTAATTAAAATTAATTTTTTTCATAATAATTAATACTTTTCTGATTTAAATACCATTTGTTAGTTCTAACTTTTAAACCCTTATTTTCGTTAATTATCATTTCTTATCATTAGTTAATTGCAAATAAAATTTAAGTTTGTTAATTTTTTTTATTAACTAAGGACTTAATTAATTGCGCGCCTAATTATATGATTTAAATTTTATTGTTTAAACTTTGATAGAAAGGTGCAAAACCAGGACTTGAAAATAACTGTATTCAAAGTAAAAAAGGAAATAAAAAATCATGACTTTTCATGAACAAAATTTTTATTTAGGCATTTTGTTTTTTAATTTATCAAAATCGATATATAAATTGAGAAAAATTTCTTTTTTAATCAAATAATGACTTTTAAGATAATTCTCTCTCTCTCTCTCTCTCTCTCTCTCTCTCTCTCTCTCTCTCTCTCTCTCTCGCATAGAAAATTTTATATTCCATTGGGTTTCTGCTAAGGTAAAATTAATTTATAAGTTAAAAGAGTATTGCTGTTACGTTTTAACACCATTCAATTTAATTTTTACATGAGTTATTTTTCAATACACGTGAGATATTTTTCATTAGATATTTATATAGATAGATACAAATATCGCCAGTATAAAACTTATTTCAAAACTATTTTAGACATATATGGATTTGAACTACTGGCAATTATGAAACATTTTAATTTTGATACTCTGCAAGATTATGCGATAATACAACTCTAAAATATGAGCATTATTTCACCATAAGTCCTTAAGTATAAATTTTTAAAGGGCAATTTTAAATCTCTATAAAATCGATAATTTTAATTTTATAAAAATTCTGTTATTTAGGTTCTAAATTATTTAACAAAGAAATTAATTCATCACATATCATATATTAATTTTCCTTGATAGAGTAATAGAGGATAAAAAAAGTATCAAATTAGGATCAAAATTAAGGTATCAAAGCTTTTCATAACTAACTAAATCAGGTTGTCATAAACGTGAAATGTAAAAGAAACTCATCGAATTAAAATTAAGATTTCTGGTCTTGTAAACATTATGGGCTGTAAACATAAATTAGAGCAAATTAGGGTTAATTCTAATGATCCGAATTCAGTTCATAAAATGTAAATCTCATTTGTAGATTTGTAGAAAGCATTTTGAATAAACTTCAATTAAAAAAATTAATGGCATTAATTTAAAATAATATATAAACTGGATATCAGAAATATTAGAAAGCTCTCAAAGAAATATGAAAAATAGAATTAAAATTAAAACTGGAAAATAGAGTCTTATAAAAGTCAAATGATAGATACATCTTAATTCTAGTATTGATGAAATAGTTGTAATGAACACGTGCTGCTGCAGTGAAATCAGAACTTTATGAATAAAGTTAATATGAAGAGGTTAACAACTTCTCATTGTTAAACAAATAAAGCAAAACATTTTAATGCAAAATTTAATCATAACATGGTTAATAATACTTTACATCGACTTTAAGAAATATGAATGAGATTAAATTAGCTCCGCATGTTTACCAAAAGGTTTTTATCTTTTACCTATGAATAACCATCCGATTTCTCTCAATTGTTATAATAGTGTTCTCTCACTTACGCTTTAAAAGAAACTGCATGGAGGTTTGACATACAGTAAAAAACTATTAAATATAAAAGGGAGTTAACATAAATTTAAAAATTTTATGCCACCAGTTTAAAATACTATTCAATTTTTAAGGCATACAAAATGGGTAAAAGAAGCTTTATTTATTGATGCAGTTTAAAAAGAATAATTTTATTGGAAAACTATATATATTTAATATCGTTGTGTCCTAATATTTTTTTCAAACTTAAAGCCTTTCAAAGGTGTGAAGAGAGAAAAGAGAAAATTAAAGCTTTAAGATTGAAATGCTTAATTTTATAATAACTATAAGCTGCCACATCGAAAATACTGTAATAAAGTTTTATCGTCAAATCATGAACAATGAACAAATATAATAAAATAATTTGTAAAGAAATCAAATATAAAAAACCATAATTTGAGATATTGGATATTTTCATAGTGACAGTTTTTTAAAGTAAATTTATAGATACGGGACATGTAAATAATAACCATCTTATGAATAGTATTGAAATACTATAGAATGCTAAAGAGATATTCAACGTATTTCTCTTGTATTATTAAAGCATATCAATAGATATACTTTAGTATAATAATATCCCATATGCTGCTCATCTCTTATTTTATAATACACTTTAATAGCCATAGCAATAATAGTGACAATAAATATATGCGATAAAACTTGTCTTATTGTTATATTTTGCTTGCATACACATTAATATAAGCAGATTTAGCTGATAGACTGTATGTACAAGTCTGCGAAAAAGGTTTGAATTGATCACCGCTTAACAATACTACATAACCCCAGTTTCATTCATAGTACTAACGTTCTCTCTCTCTCTCTCTCTCTCTCTCTCCATGGTTGAGACTTACTCTCACTAAACTCTCACTATATTCAAATAAATAGTAAAATAGTGTATCCCATTTCGCCTTAAACTATATTTTACAACAAGGAATAATATAATATTATTAGGATACTAGATAAATGTGAAATTAGATTGATTGTGATTTCAAACTATTGATTGACACAGAAGAGAAATACAGATTCAACTAAAATACTTATTAAAAGGATAGAATTAATTTGGTTACTGAAGTTAGAAATAATATTTTAGGCAAATCAGTTAAGTCTGTTTGCTGCAATATTTCTATTGTTGATCACTTCTCACATTTGTAGTCTCACACTTCATCATTTTGTCGTTTGTCTATTGTAATGTCAAGTGTGGTACTTATTCTATGCAACAGTTGTATTGCTCAGTGCCTCTTCGAGGGGTTACCAATAGGGCTGGTCTTTTCTTTGGTCCTTTATTTTACAAAATACTGGCAAATGTCGAACTTGAAACACGCTTTTTTCAAAAAAAATTCTGCGCTATGAAGTAGTTGTTTAGTAGTAGTGCTCGTAACTTATAACACGTACGACATGGTTGCCTTTTCACGCTCTCTTTGTGCTAAGTTTCTCTATAACAAATTGTAGAGCAGACTATATTCTGTCCATTCACTCAAATTCATTGTTATACCTATTTGCCGATTTTGCTTTTATTAACTCGAGACACGAAAATGTTTCAAACATATTTTTGTGTGGACAACACTCGAACATAAGGTCCTATATTTTTAGTCTTTTCCCATTTTTTTCTCCCATCTCAATGCCTTTTCATAAATTTTTTTATCAGATGTATTCTCATGTCGGCCTTTAGATCCGTTTGATATGCTCTTTATACTAAATGTCATCTCAATACTGACTTTTGACTCCAAAATTTGGAATTTTGTTATTTGTGTTTTCACGTATTTTTCACAATCCTTTTGGTATTTAACATTCAAACATAAACTTGGTTCATATAAATTTCCTCTAAATATTTTGCCATATCGTGAGGAAAAAATTAGAGTTTAAATTTCTCAATTTTAAAGCTTAAATCATATTTTCTTTAAACCCAGTGAAGTACGCGCTAATCTTACGCGTAACGTTACCGTAAAACTAAAATTTTCGCTAATATTTATGACTTACATTCTAAATCCTTTTATTAACTTAAGGAAATCTTACATATCAACGCTTTTGGTAAATAGTGTAAGTGAGGGGACACTCGAAACTACAAGCTATTTATCAAACTGACCTTTCGATTATCCATAACAATAACTAATACAAAAGACTAAGCCATGTTAACATATTGTGCATAAGTGTCCAGACTTACTGTCTACTAGTTTCTCGCGAAATATATCGCTAAGACACCGCTTCTACACAAACCGTATTAGTTTGATGCTTATCTTCAATAAGAATACGTGAAAAAAGAGAGAAAGAAATGCGTTCCTATTTCACTGACTTGTCTCATGTTTATAAGTTGACTCTAAACTTTCAGATATGCTATGGCTGTCGTTTATCACTGGCCACGTCTCCCATCATAGCATCTGTTTCGGGACACCATCAATGGCATATCAATTGCCTCAGGTTTACCAACATTTTAATTATTCATATTTTTCAAATCAAAATAAACAAAAATGTTTTGAAACCATAATTTTATAACAGAAAAAACTTTTTTTCTCAAAAAAATTTGACAGATGTTCAGAGTGCGACCAATCTCTAAGTCATTGTCGTTCGTGTTACTTACGCAATGGTCGCATATATTGTAAAAATGATTATCTCAAACTAATTAATCAGCCAATAAAGTGCTCAAAGTGTTATCGACAAATATCAGCTTCCGATTGGGTATGCGATTATTAAAGTTACAGTACAGTATTACGTGACTATATAAGTAATACCCTATAGCTTCTAATTAAGTAATTATTTTACGAGTTCTCTAACAAAGTTATTTTAAAAACTTTGATTTTATTAAAACACAAGTTTAAAAACTGTTACTTACAAAATTTTGCTATGAAAAAGGTCCGCAGAGCTGGTCCGCATGTTTACCATTTGGCGTGCTTTGCTTGTGACTTATGTCAGCGTCAATTAAGTACTGGCGAACAGTTTACTATCGATAATCAAACAAACGAGAGTAAACTTTTGTGCAAACTTCACTTCGGTATTACTGATGAAGGTAACCAAAAATATAGAATTATTGTAATAGCAAAACTGAAAAATTAACCGATAATTCGTAGGTGATAATCATGATGTATCAGCTTGTAGTGATGAGTCGAGTTCTACACCAACAAACAAATCAGTATCTAAAACAAAGAGGGTTCGAACCACATTCACCGAAGAACAGCTATCGGTACTTCAAGCCAACTTTCAGCTCGACTCAAATCCCGACGGTCAGGACTTGGAGAGGATTGCGGCGTTAACAGGGCTTTCAAAGAGAGTGACACAGGTCTGGTTTCAGAATTCACGCGCCAGACAGAAGAAATACTTAAACAAAAGAAGTTGCAGTACTAATTGGACAACAAGTAGTGATGTGCATCAGTCCAGTAATACCAACTGGTCATTAGGGGATTCAAATGCAAGTCAATGCTCAGATGAACATTCCTCCTCACCAATTATTTAAAAAAAATACTTTGTTTTGCTTTCTCGTGTCTGAACGAAAAAAAATTACAGTAACATAAACACATTCCACACACAAAACATCAAATACAATCATTACTTAGACTTCCTCATCATTTGTTTATGAATTATGTCATAATTTAAAGCTTATTAATCGAAGGTTTATTGAAGTTTTATTAGAAAATCAGTAATTGATTTTCTTATTCGAAATGAAAATATTTTTAATTTGTTAAAATAAAAAAAATTATTTATTATTATAATTATCGAAAAATATATTATTAATAATATAAAAAAATATTATTAGATTGTCATTAAACTAAAGCATTAATAAATTATTAATTGTATAAAAAAGATTCTTCTTTATTTAAAAAAATAAGAAAAATAAATTATTAAAAGAATAAACGTTATTAACAATTAATTTATAATAGAGTAAATAGTAATAAATAAAGAGTGGAAAAAACTTGGAGACATATAGAGCTACTGTATAGACGAAGTTCGCGTAATCATAGCAAAAAAATAGATCTATACATTAAGCTGTATTTATAGTCGCTTTCTGATGATATATTAATATTAATTTCTTTGGCGTGTGTGCCAACTATTTATTTGAACTGAAAATATTTTGAAATGAACAAAAATTTAGCTTAATGTACAACATTATAAGCTATCAGTAATGGTAATAATTAAAACTATATTTCTATATATATTTTAAACTTGTTTATTTATCATTAAATAAAAATTAAGAAAAAAGGATTAAACTTAATGAAAGTTAAATGAATCGTAAATTTTCGAGAATAATATCTATTAGAGTAATATTAATTTTTAATAAATCAAAAAATTTAACCATACATTTATAATACGCTTATAAGCATACGAGACTCGCACCGTACGTACTGCAACACTGCAACAGTACATGTGTACTATAGCTATGCTTGAGTTTAAGTCTGGATCAAAACTACAATTACAACACTCGTAGACAATAATGTAAGTGACAAAAGAAAAGACCCCAATAGATCCCAATATATATTTATCGAGCGAATAAATTGGTGTAACGGGACGTAACAAAATAAATGTACTTGAATAGTGTCGTGTCTCTATCGCCCATTTGTAGAGTTCCGCTCAGTTGGCCTTAGCTTTAATGAAATTATGAGTTTGCTCGCGGGTCCCCTTTTCACACTTGAAAGTCACAAATGCCTCACAACTCACATCTCTTTACACATTCTGCCACTTTCCCAAAGGCAATACCGAGTGAAAAGAGAGAGATGTTTAACTTTATTTTCTGCGTACACTGTTTTGCGTGTCAGAGAGTTTTCTCTCTCCTCTTCCGTTCGGTTATCATGTCTTGCAATCGTGCGTAACACCAAAAAGTTACTTTTGCATCACAATCGTTGGCAAAGCAAATATAAACGCGCAACCAAATCATGTTATAACCAAATGCGGACATAACATCTTTTGCAATTGTCTTCACTGGTTGTATCAGCGTATCAGCGTTGTTGGCAAACGAAAATGTGAATTGTCATCAAACTTTATTATAATACATCACTGATCTTTACATTTAGCGCAATTCATATAAGCTTTATGTATTGAAATGTAATTTAAATTAATGCAATTGAAAAGTATTATACTATAGTTTAATATTTTAACAGTTTTATTCAGAATATTCTGAGTGACATTTTAGTAACACTTTAGATTTTTCCAGTGTTGTCGTTATTAAAAATATATATTAACTAACTTTATTAAAATGAAAATTTTTTAAATTGTTTTCAACTTAAATTAATTTGAGTTTTTAAATATTAATAAGCTTACGAATTAGTACTTTATTACAATTGTGTTTATAAAACTCTATATTACTTCATTTGTGCGTTAAAGTATTGTACTTTTATTAAATCATTTTCGATAAATTATCAATTAAACAATTATTGTAATTTACATTATATAGTAAAATCTAGAACGATGTCTACTCTTAATATGATGAAAGATACAAATACGATAATACAGATGCGTGATAATAGATGCGAAGTGACAGAGAGAAAGTGTATGGAAGCTAACCCTAAATTGGAGATTGAGGTGAGTGTGAGTCACAATTCGATTTCAACTCAATTTCCTACAATTTATTCGTCGCAATGCTTTACTATTGAGAGCCAACACAGTGATAAAGATAACCGCACAGATCAAACAGATTCTGGTTGTGATAAAAATCAAAGCAATGCATGCGAACAAATGCAAACTCCGTTGGATTCTGTGGATATGGTGGATACTGCGCGCCTCTCTGTTCGCAACAATAAGCTAAAAAGAAGAAATAGGCATAATTTCAATGCACAACAAACCGCTATATTAGAGGCTCTATTCGAACAGTCGACACATTATCCCGATTCGGTCACCATTAGTCGTCTCTCAAAGCAGATTAAAATGCCGGTTCAAAAGATACAAATCTGGTATCAAAATAGAAGAGCAAAATTTAGAAGAAGTTGCTCCACTCATATGCTTCATTGCAATAAATTTTTTAATTAGTGTTTTAACCAAAAATATAATGCTGTACACGTTAACACGTAAATATGATAAAATAAAACGTACACGTTTGCATTAGAATGGCAGTCTACCTCATATAAATGCGTTTTATGTTTTCTTATCAATATTATTCTTACGGTATTATTCTTAAACCTCACTTATTCATACAATTAATAAATAATTTAATATAATAAAAAGTGGTCCTTTCAACACCAGTTCGTTTTAACTAAAAACAATTTCTTCAAGAATGTTAGAGATGATTATAGCAGAAATGTTAAAATGAGAATTGGAAATTTCCTTAACATGATTTAATTGATTTAAAAAAAATTTTTCGAGAAAATTAATAATTTATTTATAAATTTTAAATATAATGCATTTTTAAATTAAACACGAAATAATATTATTTAATTGGTGCCGATTTAATTGATTTACATGTGATTAAACCTCTGGAACTGACAAGAGGATTCGATTGCCATTCAGCGATACAGCGATGAGATGTTTTCAAATCGATTTGTAACTTTTCCCAAATTTTCTTTTTGGGATTTAATTGTTCGAAAGAGTCTAACCCAGAGGAATATCCCTCAACAAAAATTCGTTCTCCTGGTTGACTACCAGTTGGAGGATTAAGAGGTTCGACTTGTCTGTTGGGCTCGTCTATCGACGCACATAATATCATTCCCTGTGATTCAACGCCTCTCATTTTAGCTGGTTTTAAATTACACAAAACAACTACTAATCTTCCTTTTAGATCCTCAATAGGAACTAATTGCGCCAAACCGCTAACGATTGTTCGAAAACCGGACACTTCTCCAACATTTATTTTAGATACGTATAAAGAATCAGCGTCTGGATGCTGTCATAAACATGTTTGTTAACAGAATTATACCATAGAATACTAATTTAAATCAAATAACATACCTTTTCTATTTCTTCTATGCGACCAACTCTTATATCGAGCAAAGAAGGCGATATTTCATTGGTTTCTGAATTTAAAATCTTTCCTTTTTTATTAAATTTAGGATAAGCGCTTTCTGTCAGTTTCTTTAGTTTTGGATCCTTAAAAAATTCACGAATAGGATTAAGCAGTCTATTTAAATATATTTCAACCGTCGATTTTAGATCTCCCGGATGTAATTTCTGTGATAGGTATACAAAATTAAATTTCAATCAATTGAACATCTAAAATATAAATACCATTTCAACAAAATCCCGTTCAAGCGTTTCATAATTTTGATAATTTAAATTTCCGCCAAATTCTGGTTTACGTTTTATTTCTACGCCATCGGGAAATAATGAAAAGAGAACGTGTTTGACAAAACCTAAAACTCCATTATCTTCTATCTTTCCAGGTTCGCAAAACGCTCGTTTTAACTTTTTCTTCACTTCTTCGGGAGTATCTAAAAGATCGATCTTAGAATCCTCTAACGAAGCACTCATTTTGCCGCCTGACAGACCAGGAACTAAAATAATACAAAAATTCACAAATGATTCGTCTTATGGTATAATGAAATTGAGTTATTATTCATAAATAAGAATTTTTAAAGAAATTCAACGCTTAAATTTGCGTTTCTAACCCTCAATATATTGCGAAAATATGTATACTACGACATAAACAGAGAAAGATAGAGGTTCTAAAAAATTAAAAGACAATTAAAAACATTAAAATAAAAGTGAAATATTTTGTGGTATAAAAAACACGATAAAATTCTTTTCTTAAATTGCGGAATAATACGAAAATGATTCGATTACATATTTAAATATAAAACTAGTTTTTAAGGTCAGAGATAAAAAAGCAATGTTCTGCAGAAAAATTAGCTCTAAATGATTATTAATGAAACCACTTTTTTGATAACATTAGAAAATATGACAATAAAAATGCTAATCAAGTTTTAATATATTATTAGAAAGAATTCTATAAGCCATTAAATGAAAACGCGAGGGTCATAATCATTAAGATATTTTTAATTAACAAACTCCTAATTAATGTAATTTATGTAAATATCATGATTACATATCATGAATATTTACAAATTTAACCATATCTTGTAATTATAAATTCAATTTTAAATACACTTCAAATACCTGTAATTATTATTTTTATAAAATCATACACTTAGGACTTCATTTTTATGCAGAAAAATTATTAAAGCCCGAAATTAAAATTTAATTGATAAAAATTATTAAAAACATAACAAAAAAACAATTGGGTATTTTTTTGTGCTTCTGTTAATTTAAGTTAATAAAAGAGACTCACCCATTGGATTCATTAAATGTATTCTTTTAACATAACCCAATTGTGGCAAATATTTTTCTGCAAACGTGAAAATTTTTCTCTGATCGACACCACCGAACTGTGCGTCTACTTTCAAATATTCTTCGTCGAGAGCCTTAATATTAATGATAATAATAATTAATAAAAATTAATAGAAAGAGGAAAAGAATGTCTTACTTGTAGGCCAGGATATAGAAGAGAACTAATTAATGGATGGTCCACTTGCTTAACAACTTCTGCACCCGCTTTCTTGGCGTCGTGTTCCGTCACCAGCGATGACAGACGATAGACATCGAGCGTAAACTCGCGACTCAATTGGTAATCAGTTCCCTTCACAAACTTAAGTTTGGCTAATGGCACGCCAATCGATTGCAACATTGCTTTGATAACATTCTCGTAGTATTGCGTTCGCAGTTCTAACAGATCCCACGGCGCCTTCATATTATCCAGATATGCGTGAAGATTAGCGAACAGTACACTCACTTCGCAACCGGCTTTGAGAAAGTCGGCGATTTTACACATCGGAACGAAGTACGCCACGTGTGGCCGACCAGTGGTGGCCGTTCCCCAGTATATCTTCACGTCTCGTGTGGCCAGTGTGTCGCGAAGTCTATCCTCGCCCAACACCTCCTAAAGTTAGGTCACAAAATGTAACACATATTATCATATGAGTGATAGAGAAGTGCGCTGTCATAACACCACACATCATTAAATGATAAAATACCTGTAAGTTTCTTTTAATGAGATTCAACTTTTCGTCGATTGACAAATGGTTTTGATCGCCATTGATATCATTACTATTTAAATTATTAGTATCAGTGCAGTTGTGATTCGCCATAATTTAATAATTAAATAAAATCGAATTAAAAATCGATGTTTAACAATGAGTCAATATGTTACGTTAATTGCAATAAAAAAGAGCAAAAATGCGGAAAAACTTGCGTTAAAATACTGTACACGTTTCACACACACTCACTAATCACTATTCAATAGAAAAATTGTGTCATAAATTCAGTAAAGTATTGCTCGATTGCAACACAATTCTAGTCTACGTTAGACATCACGTGTAATGTACAGTACAAGTGCTGCCACACAATCTCTACATTATTATTCATTTTTTTAAACATTTCAAGTTTTTTAACTAAAAATGTTTTTAAAAAAGTACAAAATGGTTATTTTAAATAATATGATTAAAAATAAATTACTGAAACAATTGGTTGCAATCATAAAGCTATAAACGGTTACAAACGTAATAAAGAGATTACGAATAAGTAAAACTTTTAGAGGTATTTCCCATTACAATTATTATTGGACCAAAAGGGTGGTGTGCTGTGCTTTCGACTTAACTATTTTATTGGCATTTCCAGTTCAGCTCAAGGCTAGTGTGTTTTTTGCACTGAAAGATTTAATTTGATTTCTTTTTGATCGTAAAATAAATAAATGTTTAAGGCTATTTTATTAATATTATTGCATCATCAAATTGCAGTACACGCTATACGATTTTTTGTTAAAGTTCTACAAAATCCTATTTATTTCTTTCATCATCCTATTTTTAATAAATAAAGATTATTAGATGTCGTGTGCTTTTATAGGCTATAATGTATGTCTACTTATTTTAGTAATTTTATAAATGATACGTTATGTAATTCAATCTCTAATTTAATAAATTTCTGGTAAAGTTTGATTTTTTCAGTTTAGCGAACAAGAGTATAAAAATGCTTATATTTATTATGGTATTTAAAATGAATTATCTAAAAAACATAATAATCTTATATTAATTTTAAAGTGTTTACTGTTAATTAGTTATTTTTTGCTAGAATAACAATATTTAAATATATGTTAATTTTTTATTATATTTGTATATTACATTGAAACAAATTATAAAAATATCATCAAAAATCACAAATGTGATTATTTTATTAAAAATGTTAAGCTATATAAATAAATAAACCAATGTTATCGTCATCTCGTCTCATATATTTATGCTCAATTAACCATTCGATTTGCTCTTTAATCATTTTTTTCGATGGTAAGAACATATTCTTCAAAATCTCTACGAGTTCAGTCTGCAACTGAGCATTCGTTATGCGTTTTCTCATTTTCATAATTTTCACGATCGCTTCTTGTGTTCGCAGAATTCTTAGCTGAACAATGCTCTCATTATCCTCGTCGCGACACTTTTCTGTAGCTAACTGTAGTCTACCAATAAGATTAACTTTTCCACGTTTTTGCGGCTTACCATTTTTTCTATTTATTAAAAAATCATTTTTAAAAAAAAATGTAATATGTAATATATAACTAGTATTTTTTTAATGTAATATATATGTTTATCACACTCACATAACAGAAAATTCTTGATTAATCAAAAACAAAGTACTGTCATCAAAATCTTTCGTTGATTTTGCTTCGGGTTCACAAACTAAAACTTGTCGTTTTAATTTGGGAAAAGCTATCAGAGACTTACAATAAAAATAATACGTATTAGTATAAATTTTCAACTAATACATTCAATGAACATAAATACCCATAACGTCTTTCTCAATTCGGGATCAGGTAATTCTGTAGCTAAACGAAGATTTTCATAACTTATTCTATCCAGAGGTCTCTCATTCCAAACAAATAAGACTGCCATTTGAAATGTGGTCACATCCAAGTCAAACTTTCCAACTTGATTGCAAAAAGTTAGCTTCAATTTTTCAAAAAAACAAATTAAAAACATTCAATCAATTATATAATAAATAAACTTACAGTTCCGTTCGACATATGATGAAACCACTGTAATTTACGTCCATTATGTTTTTTACGATAAAATTCTTCCACTTCTGGAATGACATCTTCCATTTCTAAAGGCAGCGACACCTGAACCCTTTCGCTTCCTCGAGCCCACGCGCCAGCATTTAATATCTTAATATTAATAGAATCCGCTAAATGGTCATGGCTTAAACGATTAGCGTTTTTAAATTGTTGATTGAGATCTTCGCTAACTTTGATATCTTGGAACATTCGCGCTAATTTATTAACATATTCGGCAGGCATTCCGACGTCACGCAACCATTCCACCATATTTTCTTCTTTTTCGCTATCAGCTGATGAATCAAGTATTAAACGCCGCGTTAAGTGTGCCTTATGGTAACGCATAAACACATCTTTATTTTGAACATATTTTAAGACCAGTAACTATATATCACAATAAAAATCATTTCTCAGTTTTTAATAGCAAAAAAAATAATAATTTGACGCGCATTTTAATTTAAATAAAATATAGGATTACCACTTCTTTTAATTTAGTTTCAATTTCATCAGATGTAAGTTTTCGACTTAGAGGTGTCTTTCTGAGCAACATATCACAGTAATTTGCCAATAATTCTGGACAACGAGACTCTGGTTGAGCTTTACTCGAACCACTAGTAACACTTCACATAAAATGTAAATCTAAATCTTAGATTGAAAATAATAAATAAAATAAAACTCAAATACCCTTTTTGTCTAATAGGAAGCTCTAATTTGAATACTGATGTATCGTTTACTACATGTTTAAAAGCCTATAAATAAATTGACATACATTAGAGGTTTATCTGCGAGCTTAATGTAAGTTATTAGCCTTACTTTATCTCTAGACGTTAAAAATCTAGGATCATCATTAAATGCTTCTTTGACTAGTAAACTAAAACGTTGAAATAATTCTAAAAGCTGTTCTATATATTTTTCAGAGTCTTGTGTTATTATTTCGGCGGATGCGATCATGTCTGCCAAACCTTGATCTATAATATGAGTTTCAAGATATTGAAGCATCGGAACAATTCCATCATTGACGCGATCCATTAAACGAAACATGAGCTGCAACTCTATTTTAAACAAATAGGGAATAAATTAAAAATATAAAAAATTAATCTTAATTCAGTAAACATTTTTAGGAATTCGTTAAGTTTGAACTTTCACCTCTGGGAATATTTAATTTTAGTTTTAATTGTTTGCTTAAAATATTTATACAAACTCACTTCTGTTATCGTTATATTTAATCATTGCGGGACATTCAGCTATAATAATATCCTTGAAAGCTGAGATGAGAACTTTTACGCAACAATCTAATAACTAAAAAATAAACATAATATTAAAGAATTAAATGATATTATTAAACAATAAACATACGGTTTGTACGGAACCAGAATAGGATTCTAAATATCTCGCAGCTCTCTGTTCCTCTTCAATTAATTTCATGTCAGCCCAATACATATAATTCTGAACGCCATTAGTTTCAAGATATTCGGGTGCTTTCGTTCGATAGAACGCTTCAGTAGCTTCGAGATACGCTTTCTCGAAGTTTTCGCGGTATATCTGCAAACGATCGTTTGGATTTGAGCAAAGATTAACGTATGATTCTCTGACACCGATCACTAATTGAGAATCAAATGCTTCACCATTTCGTTCGGAGTGCACTAACTTCATGGCACTGTTTTGTAAGCGATGCTTTATATTGGAGAAAATACTAGAATTCCAACTGTCTAGCATTAACTAAAAGCAAGTTTTTTAAATAAATTTCTAATCCAATTTAATTTTAACAGATATACCTTTCTGACAATACTTTCTTCATTATTGCCTTTCTTTTGTGGATTATTGGTTGGAGGTTTATTAAGCAAAGATAACTCTAACTGATGAAAAGGCATCGGAAGATAAGTACATTGACTAAAAAACTTTCGCCACGAACTTATGTATGCTTTAAGTAGAGCCTGATCTTCTTGATGTGACATAACTGTCTATCAAATTAAAAGTAAAAATTTGTTAATATTAATAATTTTTTCAATCATTTTTTTCAAGGTAAATGAATAATAAAAATAGAAATCCTATACTTTGTTCATTTAATAATATGTTCAGGGTTTAATTCATTTGTTTACTGGGTTTCTAAATGAAAAATTAGTTCTGAAATTGGGTATTTATGTGTATTCTATATCAGAAATTGGGTTTGGGTTTTTATATCATAAGATTACAATAGCTATGAATGTAAGAGTTTAGATTTTAATTTAAAATTTTTTCAATTTTTAGTTTTTTTGATTTTTTGAAAAACTTAAAATTTTTTTGTTTCGCAAAATTTTAAATAAAGTTGTCTAACCGACCCGAACCGCTAAAATTTTTTTTTTAAAAAATAACCGAACCGCTAAACCGCGGTTTAAACCGCCAAACCGCCAGCTGATAAATTATTGCTTAAA
>JAQIVF010000097.1:0-36888 GCA_034698365.1 Steganacarus magnus
CACTGTATTATCACATGAATTCACATAAACTTATTGACTTACTTTCAACAGAGATGGCGACAGTATTGTATTGTATTCTATTCTATCCAATTCTGTTAACACATTTTCAATTCTTATTTAATTCTCTCAATATTATGTATAATATACATATAAAACATACAAATGTAATATTTTGTATTTTTGAAAGTATTTCTAAGATTATTTTTTTGCAACTTTCAATTACTTTTTCTATTTTGATTTTTTTAGTTATAAAAAAATACTAAACTTGCAAAATATTAAACGATTAAAAAATTAAGATAAATTTAAAAGAAATTTGATAATTGTTGTTAAAATTGACGTTAAAGTTAACGTATGGTTAAAAAAAGGTAAAATAATTTTGTATGCCTTTATTTTTAAAATTTTTAATTCTGTTTTATCAATTTGTTACTCTAGATTTCATATCGAATCACATAACTTTAATCGCTTATATCAATGCATCGAAATTTCATTCTGTTTATTGTTTTCTTTGTTTAAGTTGTATTTGTTAGCAAACATCGATCTCAAACAATCTCGAAATAATTTTACACTTTTTGATGTTTGCATCGTTAGTTTTTTCCCGTCAAACACTTTATTACTTTTTACTTTTTTGTCAATATACTTCGCAATAATATTTCGGCGCATCATATCTTCTGCAGAATCTTTCTTCGTTTTATTCCAGTTTGGTTTTTTATGAATCATTATTGACTTCTTTAATTACGCATTGGCGTAATTCGTAATGTTATGCGAAATTACAGCAATTCTGCAGGTTTTATAAGAGTTCTTTGATTTTTAAGTAGTAACTAAATTAACTGAAAAAAATTAAAACATAATGAAATTAATTTTCCAGTTTTTTTGTGCTTTTTCTAAATTATCTTAATTTTTTAATTTTTAATTCTTATCTTGATTTTGATCATCATTATTGCTAGCAATTTATGTTATATTTCGAGACATTTTTTGTAATCAAATTTAGCAAACAGTCTGAAAAAATTATAATTGCAGTCCACTTACTGTAACTTTAATAAGCGTTATTTACTTTAACTTTAATAAACTTTTTTTCGTTAACACGTATTTATTATTTTGTTATCTTATTTTATTGAATGATTTAAAATAATTAAATTTCTTTCGCTGATATGCTTCAATAAATTGATTGTTCTCAACAGTTTTATGACAACTGTACTGTTGTTTGTCACACAAGACTATATATATTAAAACAGATTAATCCAACTATGCGTAAATTATATTCATATCTATTTAATTTATAATAGTAAACAATTCATTTTATACAAGTTTTATTAAATACTTGTCTACTACTGGGTCATTTGAATAACTTTTTGGTTCACAACCACTGTCTATATTAATTATATTCTTAGGCTGTAACGATTAAGATACTAATAAATATAGCGATCGCCTAACTGTCACTAAAAAGTTTTCGCTTTAATTCACGCTGTGATTGACTATATGGTTAGTGTTGAATTGCTTTAAGTTTCTCACTTTTTAACTTTAAAAGTATTCACTAAGTATTGAGAAGGACCAGAGTGCTGCGAGAAATATTTACTTATTACTGTCTTAAAGAACAGAAATATAAAATGCAAAATACTACTGGGTCACTAAAAAATGTTTTAAATCACATTTTTTATATAGAAATATAGAAAATAGATGGCAGTAAATTTTCTAAACAAAACGATTCAAATCTAATCATATTATTAATGATATATTATTGATTAACTCTTAACATTACTGTAATAAAATATTCTTTATCTTATATGTAAATTACAAACACAATTCAATCGTATTCTTCAGTAATATAATATCGTACTTAATTTTTCCAAAATAAAATCTAGAAGTTTATCATAAAAACATTGCTAGTCATTATGACTTCTCGAGACGAAACCAATGCGCTGCCAAAGTTTTACAATTTTTTACGATTATATTTGAATCTAATCTAAATTCTAAGGTTTAAACCGGCACTCAATAGTTTAAAATAGAAAATAAATTTGAATGAAATTAAATTGAAATTCACATTAAATTTCATTGAAGTCTGCGTTTATAGACATAAAATAGTAAAAATAGAAAACTCCGTAATATATTATATTTGAGTGAAACACAGTAATTCTCAAATGTTATAGAATGGTAAAAATAGCTGTGAGGCAAATGTAGTATCAAATTAAAGCGAAATATCAAATGTTACTTTTTATTAATGATGTATGCAAAGCAACATATGAGTTGAAACGCAATCATCCATTGAGAACATAGAGATAGTGAAGCCACAAATAAGGGCTATATTTCAGCACAAGCTCATCGAATAACACAATTAACTTCAATGCACACACTAATAAAACTGAAGATTGAACAAACTTTAAGAATAAATAATATTATCTATTATTGAAAGTAATTGTTCTTTTTATTGTGAAAAGTACTTCAGTTCGAGAATTTAGTTTAGTGTTAAGAACTTATTAAATCTCAGTAATATTTTAGTTTCAAAAAATATTCTCTATATTTCATTGATTATTATCTAAAATATTATATAATATTATAGTATTAATTAAATTATGTATTATTGAACGGATTAGTGTATTAGCGGTGAATTAATAGGATTTCGTTGAGAGCTCAACATTTATTTAAAACGAATTGAATTAATTGATTTATGGTCTGTTATCGCAGATATTGCACACAATTCACGACAACACGACAAAGACATCGAATTGCATCCCAACGGTCTAATGAAATATATTGAATATTTCAAGAGAAAATTGGATCTAAAACCGAAACGCTTATATCAGCAAAAGGTTGAGGCACTCGCACTCAGTTCGTCATGGAAAAGCTCTAAACAAGAAGAAAAGCAAACCAACTAGAAATTTGATATGTGTACATCAATTTCCGGGCTTCGGGGGAGTGAATGGGGGGCAGAGTGTGTTCTTGAATTGACAACACTAATCTCATATTTCTCAACTACTATAAGCACGTGCCACATAATGGATTTATATATATACCCGTACAGTACCCCAACTTGATATTGCATACCTATTATATTTTATTTTCATTGGTTCACGTAGAGAATAACCTTTTCTTTCTACTTTTAGCAATACTAATACTCTCAATGAGGTAAACACCGAAATGCATTACTCTCTGTTCTTTTAATCATTATTGTATACCATTATACCCGTCATTCACGAAAACCGATATGATTTATTACCAACAATTACATTAAGTCTTTATATAGTTGTTTAGCATATTCACAAATTGCTACACCAATTAATTACATTCAAGTCTTCTAATAAACATTAACCGCATTTTATCATTCAATTCATGATTTCGAAATGATTTATATCGAATTTAAATCAGTTTAGAAATTCTAAGTCCAAATATAAAATATAAAAAATTGCAATTTATATACATATACATATACATATAATATTCTATAAATGTATCCGCGATATTAATCTAAAAATTATAAGATAAAAGCATTGATTATTATGCACGAATGAAATGCTTTTCATTTCTGAACAAATCAATTTAGTTATGAGTTTTTTAAGTTAATAAAATAGATCACTTTTAATTTAGATTTTTTTTAATTACGGTTACGACTTGTTATTAACAAAAATTTTAGTATGGTATTTATTTTTTAATGCATAGAATCCACAATTTACTGATTTCTTGATGCTATCTTAAATGCGATCTGAAATGTGTCCACTCAAATATACTCAATAAATCTCGCTCTCATTTTCTTTTTACAATTGATTTATTTCTCTCTTTAATAATAAAAGTTCTAAAATAAATAGCTTAAGTGCTATAAAAAATTGTAACGCAACGCATAAAATATAATATCGCCTTTGAGTTCAAAAATATAATTTTTGGTGATTCTGCAAAGTTATTTGGTATATATATTTAAATAAAAACATAAATAGAGTGATGTGATGTTAATTTACTTTGTATCACAAAGAGTGCCAGTTTTCTCTAAACTTTTTAGTTGAGTTATTGTTTGCTTGTTTCTAAAATGAAGATTTTTCGAGAAATAGTAGACATAAATGGTATATAAATATCGTCAAAAAATAAAATGGAGATAAAATGCAGACAAAATTAAACCATAAATTTTGGTTTGAGATGTGAATATTAAAGATTTTACAAGCGACGGGAAAAATTTTGGAAAATGTCTAAACATTATAAGCTATTTAGCAATAAATGTTTCATATATTATTTGTTAACAATATGGCAAATCTATTGTGATTTATACTTTGATCACAAATTTCTAATTTTTGACAATGTGTTTCTGAATATGTGCATGATATACTGTACAACCGAAACATTTCATAAGCATTTTTAAAGTTTGAAGAAAAAACTTATTTAAGGAACACAGCAGATTTTGTCTCCTAATTCCGATTTCTAGTTTTAAACTTAAATCCCATAAGACATACTAATAAATACTAATAAATATGAAACTTGAATAAAGTGGTCACCGACCGAGTCTCTAACAAAGAAAAGTAAAACTATTTATTTTAGTAGAAAGTATATCAGATATTTTGCTTTCAACTGACACGACAACAGGCGATCAATTTGTCAACAACAGAACTCTATTTCTTACCACCTTTTCTAGTACTAATACCAAACTAACCACTGTTTAAACAATTATATCTCTAGAATTTTATTTATTATTATTATTATTTTTTTGCGTAAAAATTGATAAAATATTTAAATTTTTTAAACTATTTGTTCGCACTTTATATCACCTAATTTAGCAAACTTAAAAATAATATTCGTTTTATAGCAATTTTTTTAGTGATCTATAATTTTTACTATAGATTTTATCTTATTTAAAAATCTAGCATAAGACCATAAATCTTAAAAACATTTATATAGAATTTCACTATTAAAATGTTAATGCATTTGCAGAAGATGTTAAACGTTTACGACAGTAATATTAAAAAAAGGTACAGTATTGCACACACACGGTGATCATCATGTGATGTGTTTTCTGAATTAAGGTTTGTGCACATTTATCAACAGAGCCTGAACTTTCTCGGACTAAAAATTGACAAAAAGCGGGCGGATTATCGGAATAAAGTTTTAAAAATCGGACTAAAAAGTCGGAATTACAAAATAGTGAATATTTTTGTTAAATTTATTTATTAATTGAAAAATAAATTAAATTTTTTGGTAAACCATACTCGAAATATTTTTCAATTTTTTTTGTCATAATTTAAAATTTTTTGAAATCTAAGCGGATTTTAACGATAATATTTTGTCAAAAAATCGGAAAATCCGCTAAAAAAGTCGGATTTATCCAAAAATGCTTTAAAATTGGATATATCGGACTAACAAAATATGTTACTGTAATTTTATTATTTATTTCATATTAAGAAAAAATAACGTTTATCCGCTAAATTACTCTTATAAATAAAAAGGCGGATTATCCGAGAATGTTCAGGCTTTGTTTATCAATAACTGGTAATTACTGTATATTCTCAAAGTGTTATAAAAATTAGGTTTGAGGAAATGTTCGTTTTACAAACATAATGATTTTGACTCACATCAAATATTTCTGAGTTCTCTTTTAAATCAAGATTTTTAAACAACTATTTTTTCACTCATTTTAATTAAAATACTAATAGTCTATATTTTTTTGTTTAAAAAAGTTTTTAACTGCTAAAATAAAAATACTGTGTTGTAAAATGCTAAACTCTAAAGATTAATTAGTGCGATCAATTTACAGTTTCGGCGTTTTTACAGTCAAAGCATATGTACAGCCGGGAGATTCAAACAAATAATACAATAATAAAATTAATTATCTTTAATTGCAAATATACTTTTCGCGATCACGACGACGTTAAAAACATGTTTTTTAGGGATCGCGTAAAACAAACGAGAAAATTTGTTGCCGTTTTGATTGTGATTGCTTTAAGCAATATTTCATGTTTTGACCTTCAATGTATCATATGTTCATCTAAACTTGTAAGCATTAAAGCGACTAATTATAATATGTTTAAGTGTAAAATTGATTTTAGTAATAACATTAAGCGCGACATAATCGCACTCAATTAAGAGTTATTAAATTTTATTGCAATTAAAGCGTATTGCGTCCAAAGCCACTCTTTCCATAATTGAGTCTTGCTTATCAGTCAAATCTAGTATTCCTCTAAAGTATATTACTGTACTGTACAGTATATGCCTTCATTATTTGAGAATTGTTTTCAAATTTAATTTGATTTTATAGAATAATTTTCACAAAACTTCAAATTATTGACCAAATTCACACAAAATCTTTCAGATAATTTTACATTCCTAATGAGAAATATATGAATGTTTTAGAAATGCTATGTACATTATATGCTGCTTACATAACGATATTACAATTCACAGAAGCGTAGACGACAGTACCGTACAGTACGTATATTGCATATTACTGTTGCGTTATAATGTTATAATGCGTGATTTGCAAACAAGAATGTTATGTTAGTTTGGTTGAACGAAATAAAGTACACATAAGTTACAAATGACAGTTTTACGCTTTAGCCACGAAGATCAGTGCCAAACAAGAGATTCAATTGACACAATTGAGAGGTAAATGCAAAGCACATTCTCGTTATTATTACTGCTTGAATGCGTTTTGTACTGTTGCTTACAACCAATAGAAATATATATGTTTTACAAACAATGGTATGTAATTCACTACGACTTTGTCATTGTTGTGTTTGGCGAACTGACATTCGTAGTCACATACACTCGGAGACTAGAATAACTTGATTCGGGTCCTATTCATATCCCGAATCGCTATTGAGGTATCGAGAAAGCAGTTCAGAAAGCGTGACTCAAATAGGTAGGCGTGCTAACTATCCAAACACTACATGGACAACAACTGATATATTATATGTTATATGTTGTTGTAAAACTTATAAGCTTATACAAGTTATAAACGCTGCTCGCTGTTACGCTCCAACCAAATCATATACTGTACTAACGTTATGCGCACTATTTTTTGCTTTCCAACCGAGGATAAAATCTAAAGTTCTCTCTCTCTCTCTCTCTCTCTCTCTCTCTCTCTCTCTCTCTCCTCTCCTCTCCTCTCTCTCTCTCTCCCGATTTCTCAAATCAAATTCTAAAGGTTTTTATTTTCTTAAGGCTGTCTCTGCGTTTAGGGGAGAGATAGAGAGAAAGAGGAGAACTGGAATGGTCTCGGAATGGCAATGGCGGTGGAAATGATTGAATATGTCGGACTAAAGGGCGGTAATGATTAGTGGCAATGCGTGATTCAGAGTAATTGGCAATGTTTTCAAAAGAATTTTTTGTGCAAATGTTGTGAGTTAATTTCAAGTAAACTTATAAGAGAGTTTGGTTTTAGTTAAAAAAATCTTTTTAAATTGGTATGTTTTTCTCACCCTCTTAAATAGGATTGCGTGATCGCTTTGTATTGAACCTAATTCTCTGTTGTGCTCTGACGCTAACAAATAAAACTTTCAATTGTAAACAATTGTGTCTTAGTGTTGCGGGCAATGATAGCAAATATTATAATGATTAGCAAAAAATTATTGCTGCTATCAATTGGCAGTACAATTCTAATTTTGACACACGGAGACAGTCTTCCCATCTACACTGTGTAGTAATTTCTCGTCTCTTTTTTTATAATAATAAAAGTTTTTAACATCTCATGTGAAAACCTTTTTTAAGCCCTGGAGCTTATGTAGACATAAATAAACCTTTGAAACTTTTTGCAAATTTGTACACTCAGCACGAAAAGCAAAATTATCGAAAATGAGAACTTCCGCTTCAAACTTGCACCAGATGTTTATAGTCAATTTTTTAATACTTTTAATACACTTTATATCAATAAATGTTCGCCGCGTTCATCATCTTTTTCTTGAACGCATCTCTAAAATTAGCATAAGTTATATATGATTTATAATTTTAAATAATTTTCTTAAGTAATATTTTGTTTTTATATTTGTGTGAACGAGTTTATACGTTAACGAGTTTTCATAACTTTGTTTTATGCTTAACAAAGTTAACACGATTTATATTTAACAAAGTTAACACGAAGAAGATACAGGATATTGTGTTACTTAGTGTTCATTTGGTTACATAAACAGTGATATAGATATATAAATTACATGCTTATTGATATTCAGTTACCCGCAGTTAGCATTAATTTATATAAAGTTTTAATGTTTTCGAGTAGTGGTATATGTTTTCCATTTTTGTTCAATGGTTTGCACTTTCAAACCAATAAATAGATTTAATAATTGAGCAAAACTTTAAAAGTGAAGCAACACAACACTAAATTATAATTACTGAAACTTTACTCCCAGTCACCACTCATTTGCGAGCAAAAGCCACTTTACCTCTTGATTCCGTTAAACTAACGTTACTCTCATTTGGTTATAAATAGATTTTATTTTTACCTTATTTAAAGCTATGCATATATAAAAAGCAATATACTGTAGTGTATAATATTTATTAAAATAATAAGAATTTTGAACTTTCTCTCATACTCTATGGATTATTTAAAACTGTCAAAATATTTTGAAGATGTGTAAAAAAAATTAAAAAATATAATAATAATAATAATATATGAAATTTATAACAAATGAGATCAAGGATTTAAGGATTTCTGTATCTTCGTCTTTCTACACAATGTTATTTTAGTATATCATTCAAATGACAACAAAAAAGACTTTCGACTATAAATTATTATAAATTTTTTATAATAAATATTAGTAAATTTTTCTTCCAAAGTGAGTTCTTAAGAATGTTACACAAATGTTTATTTTATTGTAATTAGACTTTAAAAATTGAACCGATGATGGAATCTGCCTCAATTTACATCTATTTTTTTATTGAAGTTTTTACGACAATATACTGTCTTTTGTTTACAATTGTAGAATCTTTCTTTAC
Source organism: Steganacarus magnus (assembly GCA_034698365.1). NCBI lineage: Eukaryota > Metazoa > Arthropoda > Arachnida > Sarcoptiformes > Steganacaridae > Steganacarus > Steganacarus magnus. The sequence continues at coordinate 8,902 of JAQIVF010000097.1, forward strand.
TCCAAAAAATTCTGTGTATTTTGATTTATCTAATTTTAATGTTTAAAAAGCAAGTGAAAAGGGAAGAGTAGGCAACACTTTATCGATTATATATATATATATTATGGAATACTGCCAGTTTCTAAATGATTTAATACAAGGCATGCTTAAGGGAACAAAACATTATGGTATCTAATACTGTTGATAAAATAATGATACATCATAAGTAAAAAACGATAGTGAGGTATAAAGAAACAGATCTACAAAAATTTATACCCAAATTTACGTTATACTGTATATTATAATATAAAAATATTCAAAAGAAAAGATGTATCAAAACTTCAGAGAAACTTTATAAAACCATATCATTTTTATTTATTTACTGTATTACATTAACTTACGGTATTAAATATAAAGGAATTTTTTATCAGTATAGTATACTTTTCGAGACTTTTTAACTATCTATCAGCGCTCTCAATGTAATTAAGAAGTTATTAGAATTTTAAATCTATCAAATTACATTATTCACATACATTTGTGACACTTTCGAACAAATAAGATTAAGGATTCGAGACTTACTGTCTCTCTTTTTCTATCTATGCACCAAAGATCTTTAAATTACACGGACTATTAGGACTAATATGTAATTAATAGAGACTCAAAAAATAGCAAGAATTACATATCGAATTAGCGCTATAAATTTCATCAAAAAATTACCAAAATAGCACTAAAAATAGCATTTATTTTTTATAACATTTAACACATAGAACGTTAGAACCTGATAATAAAAGTTTTTAAATTTACTGAAAGATTGGCGGGCTTGAAATAAAATTTTGAATTTTCCCAAAATTTGGTGTGAGTCGGAAAACTCATCGGAATTCAACGACCATTTTTTTATTCGAGAGAAAATAGCAAATAAATAGCATTTATAGCATTTATCATTGAAATAGCAAAAATAGCATTTATAAATACAACTAAAACACCTCAATTTTATGTAAATCAAGCTTATATAGCATTTAAAAGCAATTACCACCTGAAATAAAAAAAATAACAAATGCTATCATTTTGAGTCTCTAATTAGCATAATTTTATAGTTTTAATCTTAGTTATAAACTATAGTTAAAAGCTACCAAATATTTTTTACGCATTTACTTTAAGTATATTTTAATTTTATGTCCATTGTAAGTCTATTAATTTTTGTTAAAACTTGTTAATTCTTTTAAAACATGTAAATACCAAACTATACCATTACAGTAATTAAGTTTCATATTTGTTTAATGAATTTTAACAGTTTTCTTAATAAAATTCCAAACAATTTTGTAGTTTTCCAGATAAATTTTGGTTAGTGATTCAAATATTAAATACAAATCTCTTGCGTAAATTATAATATTATGTTAGTGTTGGAGAACGATATTAATTTAAATATATCCATAAAAATGACGACTACTGTTACAGTAGACAAATGTGTGAATTAAAATAAACACAAAAAGAAAATATTTAATTTTGTTTTAATTATTTAAATGTTTCAATTCTTTATACATTCGATATGTAATAATTATTAAACGATTAAAAAAATTAATATGAATATTTTTATAAAAATAAATAAGGATGAAAAATATTTAAATTATATATTCAAAGCATAGTTACACAAAGGGAGATCTTTTCTTTTGATTTTGACCTCCCTTAGAAAATCGTGAAAACCTGACCCCCCTCACGAAAAATCGAGAAATTGAAAAATTTTCGTTTATATCCGATAAGTTTTGAAACCCTTATAAATTTTGTTTGAAATGAGAAAAAAATTTTCGCTTAAATTCGGTGAGATTTGATCCCCACCCTAGAATTTTGAGAATCTAGAGAGCTGACCCCACCCTAGAGGTATGGAGCGGAGTGTAACTATGATTCAAAGCTTATTTCAAGGATAATTTACTAGTTGGTGTAATTTTTTGGACTATGAAGCAAAAAATTATATCTTAATTTCAATACTAAATGTAAAATCGTTTTAATTTTATTAATTGCTTGAAAAGCACACTTTATTTTCAACGCATTTATTCTGTCAGTTTTAACACGTCCTCGAATAAACTTTAAAATAGTTTTCAAGTTTCACTGTCAGGAATTGCATTAAACTAAGAATGAATTATATAAACGCGCTTTGTCTGTTAAAATTTTAATTATTTAATCAATACAGTATATCATATAATAATTATTGAAAGTAAGTGATAAATAATCTTAAATAATAAATAATATTTTGAAATATAAAAATGTATTAAACAAAATCGATGCATTTGTGCGGACGACCTAATCGTTAGCTTGTTCTGCGGTATATTTTCATACGTGTTTACACAAATCTGAAAAAGCATACAACTCTCTGCTATTGTTGACCACTACAACGTATAATAAATGATGGTTGTGTGCGTGTGTTAGTGTCAGCTACGCTGTACAACACGCACAGTTGATTGTTGTCCGCATTTTAAAATGCACAATAAAATGTAAATCGCAACAACACCAGCACATTATTCACTTTTTGAGAAGCGATCGGTATTGAAGTCAGTTTGACAATACTGACAGCAAACCCTACTATAAAGTCATCATAAAGTCAGAAATGGTAGGCATTCCGCAGTGTTTGAGTGGCACATTCACCAAATCTCCGCATGCACTCAACAGCAACAACTGTGTGCCCACCACTGCAACACAACTTTGCCTTATTATTGACAAAAACTACACTCTTTTACTCCTTTTTCAGCCATTCACGATCACAACTGACCGGAAGTGCGAGAAAAAGAGAATAACACACTCAGTATAAATATTTACAAAGAGAGAGTAGAACTGTAGTGAAAAATGTTTGAACAATTTTAAATTATACGCGTTTACATTATTCAGCCAAAAGAATTTCACGCGAAAGAAATTTTATTTTTGAAAATCAAAACTTTTTAAACACAGAAAACGGTATTGAATTATAAAACTAAAATATTGGTAAAGTGATTGCTTTTTGGTTTATTTTGATAAAGAACTTCGCAAACAAAAGCGTGAAAAACTAACTTTTAACGATAAAAACAGTGAAAATACGCAGAGAAATGATGTTTTGCGGATTGGATTTTCGAAAAAGTTATAAACTTTTTTTAGTGTGTTCAGCGCAGTACAGTATATTTCATATTGTATTTGTTTTTACAAGTGTTCAAATTTCATGACAAGCAAAACCGTGCATGACTCACATTACAAAGTCTTTAACTTAACAAACTCCAGAAAATGTTAAATATAACAGTATATACTAAATATTGTGGAGCGCACATAGTTTTTACTTGAAATACCTACTCTACTCAACTCAACTCAACTTCGCTGCTGCAATGTTTATATTTAACCTCGTTAGCTATAATACGACTTATGGCTGTATTCATTCATACTGCGATCAAAATTTGCTTTTTATGTTATTAGTTATTTAAACCGCGAACCGAATGTGTTGTTAACTCTGTACTCTATGACCTTACCTTTTTTACATAAACCATCAGCACTTAATTTTATGTAGCACAGCAAAAACCTCGATTTTTACAGTATATATGCCATGTAATTGTTAAATAATAAAATTATACTTAATATCAATTACAAAAAAAACTTTTTAGAATACGTAAGCGTTTGGTGTACGAATTTTGTAGTGAAAAAGGGGACATATCGGGGCCGGAGAGGCATAAAAAAGTGTGCTTCCATTAGAGTTTGCTTAAGAGTTAGCGGGCGGTGATTCTAATGCCGCACACATTATTTGAGCCAATAGTAATGGCTTAAGTTTATCTCGAGCAGCCATTTAATTATGAGGCAGTGCTTGAGCAGTGATGTGGTGTGCTGTGTGATGATCCGCTAGTATAGCCGTTGCATAATTTGTGTAAAAGCATGCGTTGCGCTGTGCAGACATTAGCACCACTAAACAGTGCACATAAGCTTTACTTTTTCTTGTCGTTTCGTTTCTTCTTCATCTGATGCATTGCGTCTCAAGTTGCCAATGCAGACGTAGTTTCTTGAGGAAACGAGCATCTCTTCAGTGTTTTAGCAGTTTATCTTTCTCCGCTTTAAACTCAATACTACGGGCAACGCTTCTGTTGCGGTCCTACTGTTGCTTTGGCCTCAAGGGTTTTAGATTCAATTCGCGATATTTGTGTCTGTGAATACGAGAACAAAACGCAAAAAAGAAACAGTGAAAACACTTAGACAAACAACAAAGTTTACCACAATTATCACTTATGTTTTTAAATAGTTTCGTAAAGTTTCGTAATTACATGTATTATTATTAAAGCTACAAATTGTTATTAATTTAATTTTGATTACATTAAACTGTATGAAGAAATGATTGTGGGACACATGTCGGATGCCTCAGCAGTGATTCAGATTCCAGGAATGACCAGTGCTGTATCGCTGAGTGGACACTCGATCGGTCAGCCGACAAGTACTGGAATATCGGCATCCGGTTGTCCCAACCCTACTTCGCCAGCTTTATTGCCATCGTTTGGTTTCACTCAAGAGCAGGTCGCGTGTGTTTGTGAAGTATTACAACAGTCCGGTAATATCGAACGATTGGGAAGATTTCTGTGGTCATTGCCTGCTTGTGAACACTTACAAAAAAACGAATCAGTGCTCAAAGCGAAAGCTTTGGTGGCTTTTCACAGGTAATCCAACATAACATAACATAATATAGCATTAACTCGTTGGCCTTCACTTTTCCAAATTTGCAATGCAATCGCATATACCAAATATTTTTGATACTAATATAGACATTTATTTACTAATCATGTTATTTATTATTAACTAATTCATAACATGTTTTATTAATGTATTATTATTATTATAGTTTAAGAGGGAAACAAAATTTTTCTTTTGAAATACACCACACTTTAAACTCGTATAATACATGAATTATTTAATCATTAATCGCAATGAAAATGTTATATAAATTAATTGATATTTTAGTATACATTCAAAGCTATCTTTCACATGAAATGATTATTTATTTTGATAACAGTAATCGCGGGTAACGTCTCATTCACGCGTCTCTCAAAGATAATGTTTTCTCGCTCACAATAAACCATATTATTAGCGATCAACGAGTTTTTTTTGAAAATAAAAACATTCTTAATTATGAATAAGATATTATTTTGGTTTTAAGTACAGTATATATATAATTTATTAATGATCACACTTCGGGTATCACTTAATTAAGTGCGGTATTATGTAATCACATATCAATTATTAAATATTATAGTGTTTCACTATTGATATCAAATTTAATAATGTTTATGTTTTGTTTGGCAAATTTAATAAACTATTTGAAAACAATTCTTTATTTTTGTTTTACAGCACCGTATTTGCTATATTTTTTATTATAAAATTTTAATGTGGTAAACGTTTGGTTTATTATGGTTAAACAATAGTTTTTGAATTTAAAATAATTTCCGTTGAACTAACCATTTAGTAGAATGTAAAACTTCAGATATACAATGCAACAATTTACATAATTTCATCAAAAATCTAAGTTAAAGTTCCGTAAAAGAACAATCACTGCTTTTAAAAATTTATTTTGTTTTCAATTCTAAAGTCTAAGTTAATAACATTGAAACAAAAAAATTTAAATTGAACACTAAAGGTTTAATTTGTGGTTAGTTTTCGTTTTAATTATTAATTAAAGATTTTGAAGTGGTTTGCGAAACAGTAACATTCTTAATAAAATTTTTCAAAATTCTTAAGGCCCAATATAATGATACAGCGGTATAAATAGAAAAAATTGCTGCAAATGACACAGTAAATCTTTATTAAAATATAGATATTTGTAGTTTTGTTGAAGTATTGTAGAGAGAAAAATGTATACCGTATTTACATATTTTATTTGAGAACAACAATAGCTTTACATATATTTAATTACATAAATTATGATATATTTTATATTAAATACGTGAAATGTTAAATAAACCTAATTTATAATTTTTTATAGGTTTATTTATCTAATTAACAATATTTGATTTATTTGATTTTAAGAAATTTATTTATCCAATTGTATGCTTTTTTGAAAGTATTGCAAATAATAAATCCAATTTTAAGATTATGCGAATTCAGCAAAAAAATTATGATCGCACTGTCATAACGTATACGATAAAATATTGCTCTTAAATATTAAAATAATAATAATTGACTTGATTTTAAAAGTATACAAATTTAGCATAAGCTGTTCTCGTATTGAGTCATTTAAAATTTGATTTCAATAAAATTAGAAAAAATTTGATGATATAAGTTTAAAAAGTAAAACATTACATATGAGGCGAACTGTATTTTTGATCAAAAGTTTGGTAACTGCAGAATATACTCAATTAATATAATTTATTATTCGTTATTTTTCACTTAGCATTTATTTTTTTGTTTGAATAACTTTGATGTTCTGAATCTATTTAATAAATAAAGACATCTCTTGTAATTTGCAGTAAAGCTTACAAAATAATTTCTGATCTATAAAGTAAATCTTCGATCAATTCTCTTACGATACTCGATACACATAATTCTATTCACTTTGAAAACTGAGTAAAAACTTGTTCGTGTTTCTGGGATTTTAAACTATTATTAATTCAAATTATTATAAATCATTAAGTCAAATATAATGATCGATTGGCAATGTTTTAATTGTTAGCTGTTAAAGCAAATTGATTTTGACATTCTTTATTATTTATACAAATAAAATCAACACACTTACTACGTATATATACAGTAAATTTAAGGATTTTCAACTTAATGTTTATTTTCCAGATTAATGAAATGCCACATGAAGTACATTTTTTAAAAATGTAAATGTAATATACATTAACCATATCAGTATCGAAGCATATTTGACTCTTGTCTCGCAATCGCAGAAAAAGAGTTTATATATTTTTAAATGTATATATATATAACTTATATGCCTAAAGTTTTATAGAGTTAAAATTGACATATATCTTTAATTTTTAATTTTTTCATTTTATAGTTGATGCCTATTTTAATTGTATTTATTTAATAGTTGTAATTTTATGCTTACCTCTAAGTTTACTAATTAAACTCTATTTTGAATCATACTTAATCCTTTGCCGAACAACTCAATAATAACGAACTCATTTTCAAGTTTTAAATATATATTTAAGTATATTTAGTTATATATATAGTTTCTAAACATCATTAGAAAAATTATTTAATATTATGTTCATGCATCTGTCATTTTCTTAAGCTCGACAATAAATAAAAACAGTAGAATATCTATGAAACTAATATTTTAGAATCATGTTGTGCTATATTATTTTATTACTATTTTGAAAGAGAGAAGTAAAATATCGTTCTAAAGATTATGAATACAATAACCATATTTTAAAATATAATATAATTAGCTTTGATGAACGTTTTTCAAAATATTAACGGAAGTTAAAATATAAATTTACTTTATTTAAAGTTTTCTCAATTGCGGTAAAAAATCACACAATCGTATAACAAAGTGTGGATATAAATGAACGCATCACTGTTTTTATAATATTAACTCCTTTATTTAATCATAATAATTTACATTAAATTATTCAAAGCTTAAAGTTATTCAAACTCATTTTAAAACACTTTTATCTGGTGTCGCAAGTCTGGAATTATTAGAAGTTTAATTCTTAGAAACTCCAATATGTTATAAAAAAGTAAAACATATAATTTATAATAATCTGAATGAAATTTATAATTTATTGGAAATTAAATAATCAAAACTTAATCCGCATAAACTATGCAATAATCTTTGCATTTCTTCACAATCAAATGCATCTGTTTTCACAGATTTGTTTTAACAAAATGAGTTGAAATATTTTTCATATTATATTTACATATTTTAGAAAAAGTTTTAACCCAGTATTGACGCAAACAAATTATATTTCCAAGGCTTCAAAGTAAATAAAAAATGCGTTAATAATTTAATAGAATGCAATCAATTTTCAAAGAATTATAAAATTCACTTGTTTTCTTATTTTTTCATTCTTGCATGAGGTTATTGCTTTGATTTCTTATAATATATAAAACTTAATGATACTTAAAAGTTAATTTCACTGCTTGTTATTCAAAAATTTGGTTACAAAAAGTTCTGGCCATTCCATTCCAGATAACCACACCTATAAAGCAATAAAAGAAAGATTTTTTTATTTGTTTAATAATAACACAAATTAGCGTATGCTTCGCTAATCTTAATCAAATACATTAATTAATTACTGCTTACATTTAGAAAATTAAACAAGAAAAATCTAAAAACATATTAACGACAAATAGCTTCTATTTTTCAATTAGTTACGACACGTGAACATAAAACGCTCATTGGTTTAACCGTTATTAATCAACTATTAATATCGTATAGTGTGCTTAAATTAGAAGCGTTATAATTTACAATAATAAAAGTGTTGTTTTCTACAATCCAGTTATTTTCATTCATGTAAATTTAATGTTAACTTTCTTTGGCATATTTTAACTAAATTTTAAAAGCAGTTAAAAATAACGAATAATATAATACATTAATATTTAAATAATTATGATTTACTTAGAAACGAGTACATATCATACTGTGATTAAAACATACATTAATTGCATTGTTGCATTATTTTTTTAACTGCTGTATATTTTATTTAAGAAAAACATTAGAAAAATCGGATAATTTCTTTTTGAATTTTGTCAGAATTTTGTCTAAAAACTAATCAACACCATTAACTGGGATAAAATATTTTATTTAATTCGCAGCGATTATATTTTTTCGGTCTAATTTTAAAAGATATTTTAACTTAGAATTTCTAAGAAACTGTTGTGTTTATTTTTGTAATTTTTTGCCACAGGAATTTAAAAAAATTAAATTTACAATTAGAAATTTCACTTTTTCTATATATATAAAATAACAAATTTATAATAATTTTCAATTTATTGTTGTGCTGTTTTCTAATAGAAATTTTTTAAAAATAATTCATAGCATCGAATAGAATTAAAGTTCTTTAAATTAATTTATTTGAAATAGAAAAGAATTGTTTTCAAAAATTAAAATAGGATAGCATGGGAAATGGGAAAAAACTAGAATCGAATCAGAATTCCGTACAGATATTCATAAACTTTATTTTCAAATAGTATGAAATGTTTCATAAAATGTTAGCTCATAGCACAAATGTTAGCAAAAGTCAAATGTTTAATTTATTGTCATTCAACTTGTAAATAAACTCTAATGTTGTGTTTCATAGAGTAATATTTTACATGTGTTATATCCTAAATTACAATATAATGTACATTATTATATAACATTAAAAAATGATGGTAATGGTAAAGTTATCGTTAGTTTAGAATTTTAATAGAAAATAAAGATTTACTGTAATAGGTTTAGGGATTGAAGAATCTTTAACATAACTTAGTGAAGGGAAAACATGATTTTATGTTAAGTTTGAATTATTTTACTAAAAGTTTTAGATATCGAAGATGTTTTATTATTTTTAAAATTTAATAATTTTAGTATATAGTGTGCTATAGAGTATATCTAAGAGGAAAATCGAAATTATTTTTTGCAATGATAGTGAATTGAATACTAATTTTTTTAAAAATCATAGTTTTTAAATACTTAATTTCATTTGTGACTTCTAATTATTTTTAGGGGTAATTTCAAAGAATTGTACCGAATATTAGAAAGTCACAACTTTAGTCCGAGCAGTCATCCAAAATTACAGACATTGTGGCTTAAAGCGCATTATATCGAAGCCGAACGACTTCGCGGTCGGCCTTTAGGTGCAGTCGGAAAGTACCGAATTAGACGCAAATTTCCACTTCCACGAACTATATGGGATGGCGAGGAAACATCTTACTGTTTTAAGGAGAAATCGCGGAATGTTCTTCGCGAGTGGTACGCTCATAATCCATATCCGGCGCCACGAGAAAAGAGGGAATTGGCAGAAGCGACGGGACTCACCACAACGCAAGGTATGTGTGTATCGCATTAGTATCACATTTTAATTATATGCCTCAAATGTCATTAAAGCGCGTATTTTATTTATTTTAATTACTTTTAGTGAGTAATTGGTTCAAAAATAGGTAAGAAAATCTAACTATTAAGTTACCAAAATTACATTTGTTTACACTAAAACCAAATTGTTATATAAATAGGAGACAGCGGGATAGAGCAGCTGAAGCTAAAGATAGGTATATAACGTATATGTATGATATGTATGTGTATGTGTGTGGATGTACAGTATATGTGCGCACTACTGTAATGCCAATGCACACAATTTGTCATTTTATATTTCCTAAACTTAACTCAAGTATCTTAAAAAGATGTCTTAATTTCTGTTAGAGACCCTTCTGATAAAACAAACACTACCGGAACGAGTATTAAGTCAGGATCAGGTGGTAAAGGCATTGGCATTAATGATTCCTCAAATTCTGGAAACGATAGCGCAGACGATTCGTCTAATGAGGCACAATCTTTGAGAACCATCACAAACTCCGATCATTTAGTGCATAACATGCTAAACCATCACCAGCACCAGCCATCCAATACGGACCAACACCATCAACAACTGAGTTCGGTAACAGTTGCCAGTCAATCAGCAGCGACTGCTACACAGTCAGCAATGTATCATTCGCATCATAGTTTTAGACTCAACCATCATCTCACACCATCGTCGACGCATCACCATTCCCATCATCTGGCAGATGTGGCGCCATCAGCATTAATGATGCATTCTGGTGGCACCAGTACTTCGGCCGAAACTATGGCTCATTTGCAATTGAGTGCTGCGTCTGCCGCTGCCATCGATTACGGACATAATGCCCACAACGCCATCAACGCCCACAATGCACACACACAACACTCTCAATTGTGAGACACATTCCAACTTTTTATAGTAAATACTGTATTAATCAAATATATTAAGTGAAAAAATTAGATAATCAGTTAATATTGTGCCGAATCATCGGAATCAAGTCACCATTGCATCACTTATTTCGTTAGTTCAATGAACTCTAGTATATATATATATATATGACTGAATAGATATGAGATTAGATAAAAAAGATAACGAAACCTTTAATTTAATTTTAATACCTTTGCATAACAGAATTTGTGAATTTGGTGATTATTTGGTGATTATGTCTCAATTGTAAAAAAAACTTTAAGGTAAAAATTTAAATTAATTTTTATGAATTTAATAGATTATGTTATATGTATAGCTATACTAACTTTACTTTTAGTGAATAAAACAGTATAACTTACATAACATAACTTATATACATAACATGTATAGTGTGTCTTACAGTGTCTTATTATATTGAGTTAAGTTTAGAGATCTAAAAATAATATGCATAATCTAAACTTGGAATGCTATCCGCACTCTAAAGTATTGCTACTTCTAAATCAAAAATCACTTCTAAAAACACACTTTTTGCGAGTTTGGCTGAAAATGATGCGTTTTTTGTTTGAGTTGCGTTTCTAAAATTTTCATGTCATACTAAAATTATAAAGATTATAATTTAAATTGTTTGGAAATACAAACAAATTTGGATGAGTGGTGTAGTGGTGGTAAATTGTTGAGTACACAAAACTGAATTATGATTGACAAACCATTGGTTGTATCAATCAGAGTCACACTTTGGTTGGGCCTTGATTTCAAAATGCATATTATAGTGTGTATTAGTGCTACTGGAGCTGCAGTTAAGGCAACCGCTAACAGCTCACAACCTGTAATCAGGGAGGCTCTCAACAAGACACCCCACAACCCATAACCAATATTATGTTTACTTATGCCAAACGCAATAAAACATATAATTTAGCTCTTGTTTAACTTTAATAACGGTCTTCTTTGGTGGTCAATAATAGATTGAAATTCCTTATTTATGGTTGTCTTGTCCGTTGTGTCGCGTTTATTTAAATTTACAAAACGCTGCTCTGTTTACCATTTTTGCGAACCCAAAAAATTAAATACAGCCAATGCTGTCAGACTGTATTTTACGGTGTAGTTTGTAGTGAAGTTTGTTCTCTGCTCTGCATACTGTGTGTGTGGACCTTCAATAACATTTCAGGACTGCAATGCATTCAGCATTCAGAGCATTTGAGTTCACCACAATCAAGATGCTATGATGAGATAACAAACATTGCTAGTTCTTTCTCCTCTTTCTTTAGCATAGCATCCCAGCTGCTTCTATGTGTGTGTGTATGTGTATGTGTGTTGTAAACGCATTTGCTTTTTTGAAGTTGATTTCGCCGCACACACAACTCAGTTTTTACCCCATGTCTCGAATATCCTACATATGCCTCGCTTATTAGGTGAGAGATATTGTAATCTGGTATAAGCTAATTTCACAGCACAATAAAAAGATTTCTTCTATTTCGTTGAATGGCGAATACAGTATGGATATAAGGCAAACGAGCTCACTGTCTGATCTTTATCACAGATACTTTCCACTGCTTACGGTTACCACTGTTTTTGCCAGTTTTCAAAGCTTTTCCCAGTCTGCAGTTCGTTGTGTGTTGTGTGACATCCTTTGATAAAATAGATACTGAATATGTTGGCATTTAGTAGGCCTGGTCTGTTCTGGTCTGGTCTGCTATAGCATGCTATGGTATGGTATGGTCTGTTCATAGTTTTATATGAACCCTAAACAACATCTGTAATTGTCCAGACATTTCAGACAATCGTAAGTTTCAATTATTTACTAGAAGATTGAATAATTTTGAACTTCAGTATTCTGGTATAAACAATAATTTATAGAGAGAGTGATGGCAATAGAGCGACGAGAATTAATTATAAATAGTTTTCGCATTCGTTATCTTTGTTATGCTATTGCCAACGCTTTAGTCTTTTTTGACTTAACGCTCACTGCTCTGCTTTCTAAGTATAGTTGTAAGTGTGGTTCTTCTCTTTTGGTTCCCTTTTTGTGCGTTTCGTTCCCCTTCTGGGATTACAGACGCAACTTTCCCAAGTACACCGATGAAACTCGATACCAGTGCATCCGTTTGCACTCCAAAGCTAACGTTTGAAGAGAAGACGCAAAAACTCTTACATACTCAACATCTACGTCGACATACAATATTTGAGTATATACTGTATGTGTTCGGAACCATTCCAGTCGCGCATCGCAGTGTATATTGAATCAAACATTTTGGCAACCATTTCGCACACACAGATGAGACACATGGTGGGCAAAAATAAAATTCCCAATCCATTAAAGAATAACTGCATAAATATAAAGTCTAAAAGTTAAAAACACAAATTTTGTTTTCATATTTTAAAACAACTAATAAGCGAACGCGTTATGTCATGCGTTATTTTTAATTTTTTGAGAAATAAATGAAATAATAATAGTATATACATTAACTAATGTGACTTTTTTGTATTTAAAAATAAAATTATTATTTAAATATTCAGTATCAAAATAATTCTTCTCCAAAGTTTAATTTATTTTTTGCACAAAAGAAGTGTTTAGGGAATATTAACCATTATTATAATACTGTAAAGATAAAGCCATGAATGAATGAATGATTGAGACTCGAATTTAGTTTAATTGAGTAATTAATAATACTCATATGGTTTAGCATTAATTATTCGTAATTTAATTAAAAGAATAATAAAATATTACAAAAAAAGAATGTTGTCATAAATAGCTTATTAATAGCATTTAAAGGTAATCAAATATACCTGTTGTTGCCATTCAGTTATTTTCAAATTAAAAAAAGATTTCCGAATCACGAACAGTTAAATAACTTAATTTTAGAGGTAAATAAACTTCGGCTCAATTTTGATTAAAAATAGTATTTTTAGTATTTAGTGCTAGCTTTTAGCTTTCGTCAAATTTTATAAATTATTAATCATTTGGGAAGTTATTAATTTTTTTTATAACTTCGTTATCAGCCAAACCCATCTAATAAAGACATTAAAATAAAATTTTTGATATATTGCTACTTTGTATTGAAATTTCAAATTAAACACCAATATTATTATTGTTAAATATTGCTTTAATATAAGGATATGAATAATATTAAGAGGACAGTCATTTAAATTAACATAATATGAGGTTATTATAATTTAAATATATTATTGTTTTAAATAGTATATGCAAAACTTTCATTGTTACCAGTCGTCAAAGAACAACTAAGGAGAATCTAAAGGATGTTACAAAAAAGTTAGTCAACACCTAGTAATAAACGAACTCTCATAAAGAATGTAGAATTGAGAAAATTTTAAATGAAACTGTTCCTTTGCTTAAAATTTTTTTATGTTATCCTGACTTCTGGGAGGCCCTGATATTACTGCAAAGGCAGTTTAATTTTAATACCTAAATATGAATTTGACATAACCATAGTTACAAAATCGAGAAATTGAAAAATTGTCGTTTAAATCCGGTAAGTTTTTGAGACCTCTATAAATTTTTTCCAAAATGAGGAAAAAATTATCGCTTAAATCAGGTTAGATTTGAACCCCAAGTATTTTGAGAATCTGACCCCACCCTAGAGGTATAGAGCGGAGTGTAACTATGGACATAACTGAATTTTTTATACATGAGTAGTTATCTAAAATGAAAGCATTTAATTGTTATATATTTAACTATAAATTATTGAGCCGTTTTCTCTCGGTTTATAATTTCTATAAATCTTATGTTTGCACATTTACATTCAATTTGCTTTAACTTTAATACTTCATTTAAATTCAGTGATTTTCTGAATCAGAAATTGTTTGTTAGTATTTAAAAGTTATTTTGTTCAAATTTTTAAAGTAATTTATATTTATATTTTTACAACCAGTTTACAAGTTTAACTTTAAACTATTGATTGTTAAAAATTTTAAATCAAATTTATTTTTTAAAAAGTTTTGAATTAATTAATTAAACTAAGCTATGAATAATTAAAAACTATTAATTTAGTTTAATGTTTAATTTTTAGTTTAGTTTTATGACTAATCACAGTAAATTTAGTTTGAACTATTTATGAACAGTATTATGTACAGTATTATTTTGAGGAAAGGTTTAAAATGCGAAGCGGATTAAACCCGATTTCTAGTAATTGTAAAAAATTGTAATTTTGAATTCAAGCACTATAATTCAAAACCTTGCTGTCCAATTTCTACCCCTACGATACTCTAGGGTTGTGATTTTAAACCAAATAGAAATCATGATTATCTACATTAAAATAAGCACTAAAGCTTTAATATTAAAATAGTTTAAGCATATAGTGAATAGAAATGCATTAATCCTTAGTCTTAATCTTTAAAACTTTCTGAAAAATATTTTTATAATCGTATTAACTACAGTTTTGAAATAATATTTTTAAAATCATCACTACTTTATATTTAATTTTTGTTATACCTAAATAATTAAAAAAATTATGCTTAAAATAATAAAATTGTGCGAGAGCTAAAAGATTGTGATTTTTTAAAAGACTAAGGATTTAATGCCACGCAATATCTGCTTAACCTATTTTAATATTAAAGCTTTAGTGTTTATTTTAATGTTGTGAATAAACATTTTTTTACTTTATTCAATATAACCTCTTAGTTACAAATAAAGTCCGTTTCATATTAGATATGAAATCACAACCCTAGAGTAACAACGTATGATTCGAATTCGGACAGCAGGTGCTAGTGTCGTATTATACAACCAATCACCTTCTTTATTTAAAAAAATTTCTAAAAATATTTTTTAAATAATTAAAAGCAAATAAGTACTTCGAAACATTTCATTATAAAAAGTTAACTAATAAAACTAATTTTTAAATTTAATATATACAAAATTTGTACGATTTAGCATTCAATTAATTCACGATTAATAATTTTTCAAGAATATCCTTTTTTATTTAGAAATTTATTTAAAAATATTTCCTCAATTTTCAAGTTTCATAAAATTTTTTCTATAATGTTTAGTACGTTATTGTATATTATTTACTGTTTCCAAAGTTTTAAGGAAGAAATTTTTGCTGCTATAAAATTTCTTAAAAACTACTTATTTTTAGTATTAAAAAACCCAACGCATTCAAATATTTTGTGTTATATAATGAAAGAAAATATAAAAGTGAGCCTAAAACAGACAGAGAAAGATATTCTCAAATTTATACTCAAAATTTCATTGCGAGATAAATTTCGAACAAAAAATTTTTAATTAAAGTATTCCTGATCGGAATTTTAACAACATTACCAATTAATGCATTATTGGGTAATGCATAAACATGTAATAAGTATCACAAACAAATTTTCAAAGACACGGTCTTTGATATTATTTTGATAAACAATACATTATAAAATATGATTAATTTTATATATTTTGCTTTCTTTTGATATCTAAAAGCATTCAAATAATTTTTTTTATTAATTTATTTGTTAAAATTTTACTTAATATCAACTTAAAAACTTTCTAATAAAATTACAAATCACTCTATATTAATGTTTACTAAACAGAAGAACGACCCAAAGCATATCTGTGCATTATATTACATACTGAGAAATAATGTTGCTTATAGTGTTAAAAGTTTACCATTTAAGTTGATTTTTATTTAAATTTTATTAAAACATAATATGAATCTGCTTCTTTAAAAGTTTTATTATTTATATTTCCTAATCACAGTAATCTACAAAACTATAATTAGTAAATAGTTTAAAAGGTTAAATAATTATTTTCTGAAAATTTTTTAAATATCAAAATGCACTTTCGGAAAATATTTCAATGCAACAAATAATCTATTAAAATGTTCTTAAACCTAACCATAATTATTTGCAGCAATGATATTAACAAACTCATAAAGTCATATTTCTAAACCACAAATGACGCTTACTCTTAACTTCTTTCAATTCTTAGTAGATAATAATTATTAATTAAATTTACCAAAAATTATGTTAAAAAAAGAATATCACTGTTTTATAAATAAACTTAAACAATATTAATTGCATACAAGCAGCAACAACTACTTAGGTCTTACTAGTAACTATTTTAACACTTTAATTTAGTTTTAATGTTATATTAGAAATTCTTTTTTCTTTTTCGCTGTTAGTTCGTGCCGTTTGAAGTTAATAAGAATTCAGGGTCTTTTATAAGTTGAGTATTTCTTATCATTTAGATCTTTAGCAAAATCACGAAAAAAGTTAATTCGATCCAATGTGTTGGTGAGATTGATATTTATATTTAGTAAACTTTAAAATGTTAATATTTTCATTAGAAAATTTTAAGTGTTTCAATAGTAATTTTAAGTACTGGTATGAATAAATCTTAATAATTTTTAAGCTTATTTTCTATGGGGTGACTTCAAAAACAGTTAAAAAAATTCATCAAAAAGATGGAATGTACAGTATTAAAGAGATTATTAGTGTTTCAGTTAAAATGTCTATACAATAATTAACTATAGATACCGAAAAGATAAGTGTTTTACTAAAGTTTGTGTACTAATTATATTCATCTTTTAATTTCACATTTTATTTAACCTTACACTTAAATATAGAGCTGTTAATTCATGCGTGATTTTGAATCACCTAAAGTATAATAATTGGATCCCTTAATAAGAGTAATGTAAGGTAACATAAGTTATAAGCTATGTTATGTTATATAAAATATTTACTTTAAATTTTGTTTTAAAAAAACGATACGATACTAGTTAGTGGAATAGCGCTTCGGGTAACGTTATATGAATAAATATTAAAAAATTTCATAGTAAATCGAAAATGCATGGCAATGTGAATGGATTGGTTCGACTAATTTATAGTTGTCGGGTGGCATTTGGCGTAATAAGCGATGTATCACTAATGAGCAATCTTTATCATTACATCCTACAAATTAAGTCTCGTTCAAGAGTTGGTTAACAAAGTTTTAGAATATCTCTTGGGGTGGAGATAGAAGTTGATGTGCACTGTAAATGAAACAAATAGATACCATGATCCCCTCAGAAGCGAAAAGGTGTCCAACAGCGGCGGCTAACAGCTAAACACAAAAAAACTCGTTTATTGCAAATCTTGTTTTCTGTCACGATCGTGATTTATTAAGTCCCAAAATTGTAATCGAATAGCTTGCTAAGGGTCAACACTGAGAAATGAGTAGTTTTAAGAGGCCTTGTTGGGAGAATCACTGCTGCGAACCGAACTGCGAGCCGAACGGGAGTGTATGGAAAGAATGCATAACAACAAAATTTAAAACCACAAAAAACATACAATTTAAAAGTTTGTAAATGCGATCTGTATTCGTTTCATTATTTTTAATACGTAACACTCTATACGCTATACAAGCTATACATTGCATATGTTATGTATGATTCAGTATTACATACATATATACACTCGCTTCACACTCAATCCATGTTTCTGTTCGAGAAAATAAATAAGTTTTGACAGTTATAAAAATATCTGAACACTTATAACAATTAAGTATTATACACTAGTATGTATAGTTTTTTGCAGTATGATTATTCAGTAAATACATTGACCATATTCTTTCTTAATAAAGCAATCTTAAGGTGGAGTTTTTTATAACATATAATTTTTTTGTTATATAAATTATGATTATAATGAAAATTGATTGGATATACTAGATTTTGTTATTAATACAAATGAAATGAAACCAATGAACACTGAGCTCACAACAAAAATATAACAGTAAGTTTATCTGAATTGATGTTAAAAACAAGTACAGGTATTTCTAAAAGTATATAATATATACAGTTTAGGTATAGGCATGACATTAGCGATGCGAAAGTTAAGAATTTGGTAATCTGGTATTGGTATTGCTTCTTAATGCAGATTTGTTAATATTGCACAATGGATATAATACGATGCAAACTCTTTAGGGGTCCGTATCTCTACATTCGCAATTCTAGTCTCAAGACAATGAGTAATGGCTTTTCTTTGGCGGACAACCCGTCGATTTGTTTCACACCTGAGCCTAATTGCGTATTCAACAAAAATTTGCAATCGAACGAAACAGAAAAATCATAAAATTATGATCAATGTTTATGATTGCCTTTGTTCAGTCGTTGGAATATTGTTCAGCTATTATATTGCTATAAAATATCAACATATCTTAACTGTTAGCTATCTTTATTTGCATATAAGAGTTGTCGCCCGCTGAGCCAAAAATGGAGGTTGAAAACCATAAAATATTAGACACTTTTATATTTGAATTCACTTAAAGACAAAAAACAGTGTTATGTTGTTTTTAGTTTTTCTCGCACGTGGTCTGCGAAATCGAAATCTTAGATTTAGTCGGACTGATCTAATCTAACACTATAACACTTCATAACATTAATGAATATCTAAGAATGACTGAGTGAATGAGTGATGCTTTCACTGTTAGCCGAAAATCGCGAAAAAAGCCAAATAATCATTTCCGAACGCAATTCATTACTTCCGACTCAATCTTTTTGTTGGAAGCAAATGATCGGCAACGAAAAAGAGCTGCAGTACATTATGATCGCTAACACAACAACGCCAACACCACAAACCAATAGAAAAGGCGGTACATTATGCTCTTCAACACAACGGACTGTTTTGCGTGATATCATGAGACTAATAAAGAGTGAAAAACATACTTCACTCAAGTTTGGGCGAGTCTCCCATTTATCCATTCAATGATCATAAATCCCTTTATGAACACAGTATCATAAAGATATCCAAAAAGAGATCATTAAATATTTAAAGTATATATAAATTTGTGCGTTTGTTGTCATTATTATTATAATTTTGTTTGGAGGGTGTTATGTGTGCGATGTGTGGGTTTGAGTTATAGTGTGATATGTTATACATCTTAAACAGTTTATTACCACTACAAATACGACAGCATGTGTGAGCCTGTGTGTGTGTGTGATATGTCTCGATGTGATGTCTACCACTATGACCAAACACAATACCAAACACAATACCAAACACAATACCAAACACAACAGATAAACTCGAAACTGTCGTTTAGAAAATAGATACCTGTAGGAGGTGTTCAATATAAGAATCGATCACGTGTTCACCAATGATGCACATGCAGGTGCACTCAGTATCATAAAGTAATACCACATCATAACACCGCACAACACAACACACAACACTAGACAATGCTATTCAATGCTATTCAATACCTCAACTGCAAGCGTTTGAGAATTATTTTTTGCTTTACAACAAAAAAAACCTAATTATACAAACCCGATAATGGCTTCAATAACACAAAAGATGAGCGAAAAGCTCTTTTGTGGGAAAAACTAAGCACAAAAAAATTAAAGTGAAAGAAAGAAAGAAAAATGACTATAAAGGCTGTGAGAGTGGTAAGGGTTGAGGTCTGAGGGGCGGAAGGAGTGAGTAAAGCAACATATATTGAAATATTGGATAAAAAGGGTTTACAGAGCATAACCACATAACAGGAAGCATTCTTTCATTAGTGATTTATTCGCTTTTTCCAAACTTATTACTATCTGTTATAATAATGAATTTGAAAAATATAACTATAATAACTGCGAACGATAACCACTGTTTGTATGTACATATATGGCAAAGCAAAACAACTTGATTTCAATGTGTTCGCTGTCATTGTAAGCCATTGTATGCCCGAAACTGCGTGCAGCAGTGCTACACTGATTTATTGTCTCTCTTGGATGCCTTTTTTGTGACTTACACTCAGTTGTTAGTTGTTAGCTGTTAGTTGTTAGTCTATAACCACAGTATAACTTTTTTTTATTGTGCAAAACCAGCAAAAATTGTTATCTTTCAAGAGTCACACTCTCTTTCTCTCTTTCTCACTCCTGCTTCCACCAAAATTGAATGTATTAACACTTTAGAAACCAATCATACGCTATTCAAATAAAATGTATGGCAATATATATATGTATAAAAATAAAATAAAATAAACCAAAACAAATTAGAAAAATGTCGAAAATTTAGTATTATTGCAAATATACTTTTAGACATCTCATTCTCCACAATATAATAAATCAAGGCGTCAACTGACAGCTTAAATGACAACTTTCATCAATTATTTACTGATAATGCGTGAAAATTCAAAGTTTCTCGTTTCCTTTTCAACATCGTTATTAATCATTACATAACATAGTCGTGACCACATTTTATGCATAAACGTATATAAAAAACATTGCATTCAAATCAAAAATACTATAAGTTTATTCTCAATATAAGCAGAAAAAAATCGGGTGGTAGTCATAGTCAAAAATTAACAAAATGAGATTTTTCTCTATTATTTTGGGAAACACTATTGTGTTATGCGATAACGACATGTGTGCCCGCAAACCGCAAACTGCAAACTACAGTATAATGTAATATTTAGCGCAGAAAGATAGTGTAATAACGTATTTGCATCATCATAGGTATAGATAGATGCGAGCTTATAATAGAGTAACTTAAATAAATTTATTACACAGCGCTTTAGATAATGCTTTTGTTAAGTGTACGCTATATTACGTAAAGTGGGAGTGAATTACATATTATAAGTGTTCAATTTTTTCCAGGAATAAGAGAAAGAGAATATATTTATATAAAAAACTGTAAGCATGTATGCATGTGTGTGTATGTGTGTGTGTGTGTGTGTGTGTGTGTGTGGGTACAGGTTCGTTATGCAGGTATACTTACCACATGTTCTCTATAATCGTCGCAATCAATCATAAAAACAGTGAAAATTTTTCGTATTCATTTAACGCAATTAATCTTTGTCAGTGAAAACTACACGGAATAGAATAAAAACAGCGAAGAGATTCGCTTTTTTCGATCCCTTTTTTAAAAACTTGAGTTTGTCTGTTTGTCTAGTTAGGCGTTTGAGAATATACTGTACTGCGAAATGCATTACCTTTCGAAATATAATGCATTATACGAGAGTTGAAGATTTGAAAGTTTGCAATCATTCTGTTTCGTTATTATTAACACTATTACAGTAACTGTGCAAATAGTTAGACACTGTAATACTGTAATTTTGTAATCTGTACTGTTGTTGTTGTTGTACTGTTGTTCACATGTTACACACGCTTATTGTGAACAACTGCTGAGTTGAGACCTAATAGTTTATTAGTTTGAATTCTCTTCGCAGTTCATAACCATAGGATTGCTTATATTGGAAAATATGTGTACTTTTATATTTTTGTCTTTTGAGTTGAGTTTGTCGGTATGGGGTGTGCATCGCATTCGACAACCTTTCAAACGTTGCAAACGAGCATTTTTCAGATGCCAAGACTTTGGACTAACAGTAAGCTGTTGGTCGTAATGAGAATTGTAAACCGAAACCCTGTAATTAGAGATTTAAGCACTCTATGCTAACTTTAAAGTTTGTTTTAAAAAAACGCATCGAATCTCGATTTACATTTCGCTCAACATTTGTGTCATATTTAAGTTTCGCAGTAATTTAATATTTTTTCTCACAAACTGTCAGTGGATTAGGAATAACGATAGTTTTGATGATAGCGGGTTTAAGTGCTTTAAAACCTTACCGTATTATACTGTATTAATACTGTAACAGTACAGTCTTATATCTATTACCGCTTTCTATTCAAATTTAACACTAAACATGATCTAAAGAATATTAAGTAATTAATTTCGAATATTTAATAATTGAATTAATTTACATTTTTCTAAATACATTTTAACAGATTTACATTTTTTTGAATTTCACGTTCAATAAAAAAATACGCAAAAATATATTTGATTGGGCCATAAATACAGTATTTTGGTCGTATAATTGTGTGTCTGTAAAGCTTTGTAAATATTTGAGAAAAAAATAAACGAACATTCCTTATAAAATCTAAGATTTTAAAACTTATGAACATTTATTGGTTATAGTTTTAAAAATTTAAACACCAATTTATTTATTTTCGTTTCAAATACGTTTCTATATTTAAAACTAATTTAAACTATTTATAGAACTCGATATTTAATGCTAACAAATTCTCATTAAATAATAAATACTGTAAAACAAGTGATTTTTACTTTAAATAATTTTAAAGGTTTTACATTAATGTAAGAAAATTTTGTGATTATATTATTGTCAAATAAATAATTTTCCAGATTTTAAAATTCAAAAATTGGTTGATATAAAAATGTAAATTTTTAAAAAATATTTTGAGATTTTTTGAAATAATGCCGTTGAACTTTGTTTAGTTTTTAAGAGCTCTACTAATTTTCAATTGTAATTTATATGTTTATATAAGTTATAACATTAATTGATATCTGATGGCAGATTAATGTTAAATTAAAACATTATTTAAACTATAATATGGCTTAATTCGTAAAAATCTCATTTATATCAGATGTTTATAAAACTAAGACAGCCATCAAGCAAACCTAAATTAGCAACAAGATTATGTAAGTCAAGTTATCTTTAATAGATTTTTCGAAGCGTAATTCGGCGGTACTTTACGCATCGTATTGTTGATATTGGAACTCTCGACGTCAATGTTTAAAAGGACAACACTGCTGCACTTCATAGCACTCGCAATGCTTACCTTTAAACTGTTGGGACAATTTGCAACTATTTTAAAGCAATGTCTTTCCCAGCAAATTTTAAACAACTGTTTCCCACCCAAAAAAACTTTTTAGAAAAAAATTCCATCGTTTATTCTTTAATAAAAATTCTATACTGTTCATATCAAAAACATGTAATTGATTTCAAAAAGAAATCATTTGTTTTTATATAACTTGTGGTGTATTGTGCATTGTTTCGTTTAGATGTTTGGTGTGGGCTGCTGTCTGGTCTTTTAAATAACCCTTTTGTGTCTCGGAACTGGTGGAGGTGGTCAATCTATCATTTCTTTTTCTTTCTTTTCCGACGCTCTTCCGACTTCCTCTCAAATTTTCATTTGAGCGCTGATTTTTTTCCCGCATTGCTTAATAAATATAACAATTATAACACGCTTGTGAATCTATTACAACCAATTTGTTCGATACGATTGCATAAATCGATTCCTGTTGACTTATGACACTGTTCGCTGTGAAAATTTTTCAAAATAAAATACTCCTCAGACATGTATACTTTTTGTTTGCCAAATATTCATTCCAACGCTATTTGAATTTTCAATTATTTCAATGCATTCATTATTGAATAACTGTTGAAAATAATTATTCTCTAATTTTCATGTTTTTTCTACAAAACAGAATAAAATTATTCATAATCAGTTCAGTTAAATTAAACGACACTCTCTTATAAGTTGAGGAGTAAGTGATACACATCTTGCTTCTAGTATTCATAATATTTACCAGAGTTTTCTGTTGCTCTTCTACCAATTCTTGCACTTCTACGCATATCATATAATTATCATACAAGATTAATTTGCCTGCAAGAATTTAAAATAGGAATATTCTTTTTCTTAGAAAAAGTTTCTGATCAAATAACTTTGAACAGATTCATTAAATGGCTCTGCGAATCAGTGGGGTTTGACAAATGGGGATTAAATGAATTAATTTTTGTTGACCCAATCGAGTTGAAATTGTTCCATTTTGAAATATCCACATTATTTGGTTATTAATAGGTAACAGGTTATTATATTTATTTGTAGCTGAAAATAATAGATTATCTCCAAAATTATTTTTGCGTTCAATCATTCCCCAAAATATTGTTATTATTTCATTATTAGAGTCAAAAAGATAGCATTTGCTACTTTTTTGTGATACACTTTAGAATAATAGTGACTTCATATATGATCGAATTACCTAAAATGAGACAATTTGACAGCATATACGTATAGTGCAAAACTATTGAGACTATGTTGTTGAAAATTGAATATTTAATTATAGAAAAAGTAAATAAGTTTTAAGCACGAAAGTTTCACAAAATATTAGTATAGACTAGATGAATAAAAACAAGTTTAGTACAAAATTTTAGCGCTAAAGGGTTTGTTTATATTATGTTAACTTTTAAGTGCTAAATTTGTTTAAGTGTCTGAATTAAACAACAGAATTACACTTAAAACTTTGTATGATAATGGACACAAATCTGCTAGAAAACTTCAGGACCTAACGAACATTCCTCGAGCAACAATTTATCGAATTTTGAAAAAATTCGAACAAGGGAAAGGTGTTTTACGAGAGAAAGGAGACGGTCGCCCAAAAAGGTTTTCTCCAAATGATAAGCGCCGCATCAAACAATTGGCCAACAAACACCCGAAATGGTCAACTACTCGAATTGCAAATGTGGCACACAAAAGAGGAAGTCCGTTAGTTACACGCTGGACTGTTTCTCGATCTTTAAATGAGTCAGGAATTTACCAATTTGAAACGAAAAAAGTCCCTCATTTAACCGAAACTCACGTCAAAAAACGGTTAGATTGGTGCCGGAAGTATAAAAATTTTAATTGGGATAAAGTTGTCTTCACTGACTAATCGAGATTTCAACTTTTTAAATACAGTTGCAAAGTTTGGAGCAGAAAAAGACCGCATCAAATTGTACAAAAATTTTCGCCCTCATTTATGGTTTGTGGAGGAATAAGTTTGCGCGGCCCAACTCAATTAACAGTGGTTAAAGGTATAATCAACTCAGAAAAATATCAACAAGTTTTAAGTGAAAACTTAATTTCTGAGATGAATGTCCTTTATCCCGATGGTTGGTGGCTTATGCAGGACAATGCATCGTGTCACACATCAAAACAAACAAAAAAATTTTTTGATGACAATCAAGTTAAAGTAATTGAGTGGTCACCCAATTCTCCGGACTAAGATCCCATTGAAAACATATGGGGAATGATGAAACTAAAGATTTCTAGGGAAGAAATTGTTAATTTGGACACTTTTAAGGCTGCAGCGATGGAAGTTTGGGAATCACTCGATCAGTTCACTCAAGTCATATTTTAAATCAATGCCCGAACGCATTGAAAAATGTTTAGCGGCCAATAGGGCGACGATAAACCACTAAGTTTTTCTTAAATATTTACTTTAGTATCTTATTATAGCTTGTGAAAACTTAGTTTTAATAAATGCAGTTTAATTTTTTTTAAATTAAAAAGTTTTGAGTCTCAATAGTTTTGCACTATGCGCTATTTTTGCACTATAAATGCTATTTTTTGCTAGTTTTGAAAATAAATGCTATAAATACTATTAAAGCTATTTTTGCTATTTATGCTATTATTTCACCTTTTTTATGCTATTTTATGATATTATTGCACATTTTATGTAATTTTTATAAAAATTAACCAAATAATTTTTTCTCATGTTAACACTTAATTTTATTTAGTTGAAAAATTAAAAATATAAATCAATTTTAAAATTTTAAATAAAAAATTTTTAAATGCTTATTTTAATGCATATAAAAAAATTTTAACTGCTATTTTTAATGCTATTTTGGTCAATTATAAATTCTATTTATTGCGCTATTTCTATATGCTATAAATGCTATTACGTTATACGCAAAAAATGAGCCTCAGATTATTTTAAATTAAAATTTAATTTTAAAAGATAAAATTAGTTTTATAATTTTATAATGAGTATTGACATTTGATTTTCAATTAGTGAAAGTTTCAATATTTAATTTTGTCGCCTTTTGATTCTATGACCAGTTTTATACGGTTAGGCATGCTCTTAACTAAATTCCTAACATAGTCCGGAGATATCTCGTAACATATTTTCTGGATTTCGGCCTTCCAATTCGATGTTGTCATGTTCTCCGACCTTTACAATTTGTTCTTCATATAACCCCAAATGTTTTCTATGGGGTTGAGATCAGGGGAACAGGCGGGCATGGCATTACGGTGACGCCGGTTTTCTAACCATTTTTTAGTTGCGCGCGACGTATGACACGATGCGTCTTCTTGTTGGAGTGTCCATCCTTCGGGATGGAGTATGAACATTGTGGACAACAGATTCTCGTAAAGTATTTCACAATACTTTTCAGAATTTATTGCTCCGTTTCCCATGTAGTGTCGTTGAGCCGCGCAAGCTTATGCCTCCCCATACCATAAAACATGGTCCATGTTTATGCACCATTTTCGTTGGGTTTCGTTTTGTCCAAATTTTTATAGTATTGCGGTACAGTTGAAAATAGCTTTCATCTGTAAATACTGTCCGGAAAAATGGGTTTCGCTGATTTTGAAGGGCCCATTTGACGCGATTGGCCTTGTGATTAGCCGTTAAAAAAGGTACCGGTTTCGGCACTTTGCAGGTCCACTCACGCGACTTTAAGTAACGACTTACAGTGTCGTGACTCACTCGTGGACTACCCTTTGCTGTAATCCTATTTGCAATAGTATTCGCGGCAAATAACGGGTGAGTAACCAAAGTGCGCGCGATTCTAATGTTGTCACTTTCTTTTAAGAGAGGAGGCCGACCAGAACCAGGTTTTCTTTTGTATGATTTACCCTCTCGTAAAATTTTTAAAAGACGGGTTATTTGAGCCTGAGACATACCACTTAATTTAATGAGTTGTTTTCGATCGGTAACTCCACGATCGAAATGGATTTTGACGATTTCCCGAGGTTTCGGTTCCATTACTGTAGTACTATGGATGAGGTTGTTGCTGACAGTTTAACTGTCATAGATGAGGCCACCTCTGTGCTAGTCTTTGGTCGGTCTTGTGAATGTTCTGGTATCCATTGAACATGTCTCCATCTGAAATCGCAACAATCCTAGACCTATCCTAATACGGCTAGCAAATTCTGGTCTGGAATTCTCTCGTTGGCTCAAAAGTGACGGGTGGTGGACGACAGAAAGGTGGATAACGTAGGCGGGAGGCTTCCATCTCCATACTACTTGTATAAATTATAAATTACATGTTGGGGTTAGAAAAAATCTTTTGGAGCAAAAAAATCTTTTATGGGTCACGAGATTTTTAGATTTTTTTAAAAATCTGTGAATGGTTTTTGTGCCGATTGTAGTGTTGCACATTGAAATTAGAGTCCGAAACGGGCCCCCGACAAAAGTTGTTGGTCCTTGTCGGGCTCGGGCCTTAAATTTTTAAAGATTTCGGACTCTAATTGAAATGTAGATTTCATATTTTCTAACTCTAGTTCTTAGCCATAAATTAAATACAGATAGTTTCACGAAAAACTGAACCCTGTGTGCTTACAATAGTCCTGCAATGCTTATTGATTTTAACTTTATT